>MU227240.1:511384-545825 GCA_018584345.1 Thuja plicata | reverse complement strand
CTATAGGAAATTAAATTTAATTAATTAATTAATGGTAATTAATCAATTAAGGTTAATTAATTAAATAAAATTAATTATTTAATTAATTTTGGGAATTTGATTAGATGATTTGGGAAATGAATTTAGAAGAAAATAAATGATTAATTAATGATTAAAAAATCATTAATTGATAGATGAAAATTAGTGTTTTTAATGTAAAGTCGTAAGCCTGTCCATTTTAGGGTGTCTACATTTGCCCCTCTTTGATGTGATGTGACTTGTTGCAGTGTGTCAAAGAATCTTTAGATTTGATCCTACCCTAGCTTGCCCTAGTGATAACAAGTGGACTATATGCCCCCTCAACAAATTAAGCATAGAAAATGCGTCAGATAAGCATTAATTTGTTGAAAAAGTGAATCACTACATGATGACGATGAATGCATTGCTATGTTAGTTATGATGTTATTGATGATGGATGCATTGATTATATGATCTACTATGCACATTTTTTTGATTTTTCTTATGCAATAAATGAATGTAATCTACCATGCACAAAATTTTTGAGTAATGCATGTGTTAGTTAGAAGAAAGTTAGTTTGGAATGTGATCTCTGGGATTGATTGATAGATAAGGAATGATATAAAGGAAATTTTTGCTTTTTTGATAGATATGATTTGATAGAAAGGATGAGTGTCCCAAGTCACTGCCCCTATTTCCAATATTTGTCATCATTGCATCTTTTTTTTGTATTTTCTAATATTCCAAAAGAGCGTCGAATGATCCAGATCACATACCACCTAGATACCACCACAACCTCTTGATAGCGGAAGGAGTAGAGAGATTGAATAGAAAGAGACCCATAGTGCACCCAAATATTGACCATCTGGATTCAACTATGTTCCCTCTTAGAAAAGAAAGAGAGCCAAAAGCACCCAAATATTGACCATCTGGTTACCACTTGTCCTCTGAAATTAATCTAAAACAAAGAAACCAAGATAGAACTCATATGTGCCCAGAGTCCATCTGGATAACATTGTGAGCTCTTGATTTCCAAAAAGGGAAAGCCAAGCAAACAAGATAGAACTCCTACGCCCCTAGAGTCCATCTAGATAGCATTGTGAGCTCTTGTTTGCAACATAAAGGGAAAGACCATAGAAATCAAGATAGAACTCCAAAGCAACTCAGAGTCCATCTGAATATTGCTGCGAGATCTTGATTCTATAAAGCAAACAAGAAAAATAAAAGAGAAGGAATGTCCAATTCTTTCCCAGGGTTAAGCTCAGATCGTGGAACTGCGTGGTTGCCAGATAAGTGACAACACCTACTGCATTTATACTAAATCATCATAGCCCTAAAATTGAAGTGAACATTCAACAGACAACAATCAAAGAAAATAAGTCATGATCTATCATAGCTACTCTCCTCACATGGTGGATCCAGGAGTAGCATAAGAACATAACCGTGAAATATGGACTGAGATCTGACTGACTTGACTGACCTAGTCAACATTTTAGAATGGTTCCTTGACGTAGTTTGATCTCTTGATTTGGCTCGACTCTTTGGATAGGCTTGTTTACTTTGATTGCGTTGGTAGCGGATCGAGCTGTGTCAGATGGGCTGAATGCATGTTCGCAAAGCTCATGATTGTGATAGTCTTGATTGATTTGATTTCTTGATCATATTGGTAGCTGATCGAGCTGTGTCAGATGGGCCCAATGCAAAGCTCATGATTGTGACAGTCGCCAGTTGCTTATTGATTGAATGTATAGATTGATAAAGTTGTGTCAGATGAGCCCAATGCTGATTTGCAAAGCTCATGATTGTGACATTGATTGAATGGGTGTGATCACCCCTTTCTCTCTTTGATAACCGAGTTGGTTTTATTGCTTTGGATTTTGCAATTTTTTGAATGTTTTTTATGAAGATTGATTTTCTCTTTATTTTTTGATCTTTTTAGGATTGTTCAAGACATTTGGAATCGCCCCCTAGTCTGGTGCACCAGTATGAACCATTGGTATGTGCTTAGTGCTCAGAGAGGATAGTTCTTGTGGATATATCTTTGGATAGTCAGGCTTGCATTTGAAATCTGCTCAAGCTTTTGGAGTTCACTGATGGTGAAGCTGGATTTGAACACTTGGCACCTGTTTGCTCAGTTTTCACCAAGGTACCTACTCAATAGCACCTGATTGCCAGGTTTTCACTGAGAGAGTGATTTTTTTTTCTTTACTTTTTTGCTTTTTGTTTTATTTTTTGTTGTCACCAAGGCGCCTGATTGCCAGGTTTTCACCAAGGTAACTTTTGTATTTTCTAATTTTTTTGTTGTTTTCTGAATATGTAGATAAGTTCCTTAACCATAGAGACCTTAAGGGTAGAACCCCTTCAGGTGCATGCTGTTGATGTAGCTACGGATTTGATCTCCTTCTGGTGTTGCTAGGATGAATGCTCCACTTTGAGTAGAGTTGACAATAACAAATGGTCCTAGCCAGTTAGGCTCAAACTTGCCCGGTTTGACTCGCTCTGCTTGATTCTTCTAATTTTCCATGAGGAAAAGGTCTCCCATGTCAAATGTTCTTGGCTTCACCTTTTTGTGATAGTTCCTTCTAAGGCGATTCTGATAGCCTTGTAAGTGGTCGAAGGCATGTTGCCTTCATTCATCTAGTAACTCTAGCTCACTGAGCCTTGTGACTCTGTAGTCCTCATCTGTGATCAGGTTCTTTAAGGATATCCTTAGTGATGGGATTTCTACTTCGAGGAGTAATACCACCTCTGATCCATAGACTAGGGAGAAAGGACTAGCTCCTATAGGTGTTCTTACACTAGTTCTGTATGCCCATAATGCGGGAAAAAGCTGTAAATGCCAGTCTCGCCCTGATTCATTCACTATTTTCTTAAGGATTTTCAATATTGTCTTGTTTGTAGCTTTAGCTTGTCTGTTCCCTTGAGGGTAGTAAAATGAGGAGAACCCTTGTTTGATGTGGAACTATTCACATAGGTCTTCAACATCCTTATTCTAGAAAGGTGTACCATGATCTGTTAGGATCGTTTGCGGGATCCCGTATCGACAGATGATGTGGTTAAGTATGAACATTGCTATTTTCTTTCCAGTGATGTAAGTGAGGGGAATTTATTCCACCCACTTGGTGAAGTATTCCATTGTTGCTATGATGTACTTGTGTCCATTTGCTGAAGAGGGTGTGATTTTGCCTACCAGGTCAAATCCCCACATTGAAAATGGCAATGGTGATGTGATAGGATTTAGTTCCTGGGCCGGTGCATGGATGAGGTCTCCATGAATTTGACACTATCTACACCATTGAACATGCTTGTGTGCATCTATCTCTATTGTGGGCCAATAGTATCCCATGTGGATTATTTTCTTAGCTAAGCTTTTGCCACCTCCGTGGGTTCCACATATTCCTTCATGTACCTCGTACAAAGCTTTCTAGGATTCCATGGAAGTGAGACATCATAGTAATGTTCCATCTAGACTTCGTCTGTATAGAGTAGTTGAGAGGATGGTATACCTAAAGGCTTGGCAGATGAGGGCTTTTCTCTGGTTCCTAGATAGATTGGAAGGTAAGACATTGTTTTGGAGATAGTTGTAGACATCTTGGTGCCATGGGGATTCAGGACCAACAAGGACACACGCTGATTCCATGATAGATGCCTAATGTTATGGCACCAAGAGTTGCTCCACTAGAAACTAGAATTTGGTATCATTACCTAGCATATCAATCAATGATGCTATGGTAGCCATCGCATTTGCATCTTTGTTATGTGCCCTTGGGACTTGCTCAAAGAGAATGTAATGGAACTTGGTGCACAGTCTTTCCATTTGGGCTCTATATGGTATGAGCTTCTCATCTTTGGTCATATAGTCATTGTTGACTTGACTAATGACCAACTGTGAGTCTCCAAAGACCTTTAGGTTCTTGATTCTCCATTGGATTGCTATCTTTAGACCAATTACCAGTGCCTCATATTCTACTATGTTGTTGGTGCACGGGAAGTTGAGTCTAAAGGACTTTGGAATTGTATCATGATCTAGAGTGATGAGCACTATCCTTGCCCCTGCACCATGGTTCGTACATGATCCATTAAATTAAAGTTGCCATACTTCAATTTTCAGTTGTAGTGTCATGATAGATTCGTCAGGAAAATCAGATACAATGGGTTGATGGTCTTAGATAGGTGCTTCTACTAGTTGATCTGCGATCACGTACCCTTTGATGGACTTTCTATCTACATACTCTATGTAAAACTCACTCAAGATCATTACCCACTTCGCCAATCGTCTAGTGAGCACTGCTTTGCTTAGTAGGTACTTCAGAGGATCAATATGTGCAATCAGCTTTGTCTAGTGACTTAGCATATAGTGTCTCAGCTTCTGGGAAGTGAAGATAACTGTGAGGCATGACTTCTCTATTGACATATAGTTTAACTCATATCCAACCAATGTCCTACTTAGGTAATAGAAAACCCTTTCTTTCCCTTCATCATCATGTTGTGCCAATAGTACCCCTAACGTTGATTCCATTGCTGAGATATATAGAAGCAATGGTCTACCCTGTACTGGTGGTACCAATATAGGTGACTTAAGAAGGTAGTCTTTGAATATCTAAAATGCCTGTTTGCATTGCTCTATCCATACGAACTTAATGTCTTTATGTAATAGATGTTGGAAAGGGTGACACTTGTCTCCTTGTGGAGCTATGAAGCGTCTGATCAATTGTAGTCATCCTTGTAATCCTCATAGTTGTCTCAGGTTAGATGGTGGAGGCATCTCCAATACTGCCTTGACCTTTGCTGGGTCTACTTCAATTCCTCTGTGTGATACTATGAATCCCAGTAGTTTTCCTGCTGTGACACCGAATGCACAGTTCTTTGGATTTAGACGGACTTTGAATTCCTGCATTCTATCAAAGATGGGTCCCAAAACCTGTAGATGATCCTTTCAAAGTATGGACTTGGCTAGTATGTCATCCACATAGTCTTCCATGGTCTTGTGGATGAGATCATGAAATATAGTCATCATAGCCCTTTAATATGTTTCTCCCGCATTCTTTAGACCAAACGACATGACATTCCAACAATATGTTCCCCAAGGACATGTGAAAGATGTTTTGTGTTGGTCCTCTGGTGCGATCCTTATTTGATTGTAACCTGAAAAGCCATCCATGAGCGATAGCATTTTATGTCCTGTCGTTAGATCTACTATCATGTCAATGTTTGGTAGAGGAAAGTCATCTTTGGGACATGCTACGTTGAGATCCCTGAAATATGTGCAAATCCATATTTGACCACTATGTTTTGTAACTGGTACCAAATTAGATATCCAGTCTTCATATGGTATAGGTCTTATGAATTTAGCATCCAAGATCTTTTTCAATTCTGCTTTCACTAGTAATGCAACGCGAGGATGCATCTTTCTTAGCTTCTGTTTGATGGTTTTTGCATTGGGTAGCAATGGGAGATGATATAATACTAACTCCATATCCAACCCTGGCATATCTAAGTAAGACCATGCAAAATTGATCATCTATGCCTTAAAGAAACTGATAAATTTCTCTCTCTCTTCCAGAGTGAGTGATTGCGCTAGGTATATGTTCCTTGGGTTCTTGTCATCCCCCAAGTTAACTTCCTCTATTTCTTTTTCTAGCAAGGTCGATTTCTCTTCTGTTAAGGGGAGGAGTTCCTTCTTTCCATCTTCTAACACCTTAGTGAGGTTTTTTCCATAAGATACGTCTTCTTTTAGCTTTTTAATCTTTTGTTATTTTTTCTTTTGTGGACTGGAAAGAGGAGCTTCCTCCCTGAAATATGCTGCTCTGTCTAGGTTAATGGAGAATCCTTCCTTGTGATCTCCTGACAGAATGCCTTCCCTTAGTCCCATAAAATGAGCTATTGCCTCATCATTCTTGAAGACATCTAGATTAGGTGGCCCTTGTTGATCCCACTCTATAAGTTCAGGGTGTAAAAGACAGACACTCTCACTACTATTTGGCTCTGGTTGACTAAAAGGGACCACTGATATGGTGCCTACAAAATTGGACTGTGATGTGGACACACCACTTGAGGTTTGATAGATGAAATTTTTGTCTATACAGGGTTGTTCGGTGATGGTTAGTTGGTCAAACAGGTCTGCTAGATTTATGATAATGTCAGTTCGAGGGGAAAAATATGGGATTGATGGTTTAGAGTCATGAAGGGATCTCCACTCGTACTCATGGGAGTCAATCTCTATAGAACATTCATCCGATGTCTCACTTACTTGAATATCATCGATTGCTATGTGTAGGTTTAATAGGGATTGTGTGGTTTCCTCTTTGGCGGGCAACAACTGCGCCAATATTTTGCTTATTAGGACATGCTTTGTGTTGTGCCCCCGGTGCATCTCTGCCACTTGTTCCTGATTGACTTGAATGTCTTGGATCATAGGAAAAGTGCTTTGTTGTCCATATCCCAAACCTCTTGTATTTCTCTAAGTTGGTGGGAGAGGTAATTCATATATGCCATGTTGCCTTGCCCCTATTCCAGTTGTACCATCGTACCCAAATCTTTGTAGCATTGTGTAACCATTACCGTAGTTTGCCAAAGGTAGTGGTGGTTGGATTGTCTCAGGGATGTCTTGATATAACTAGGTGTTGATGTCTTGTTCAAAAGGATTATCTTCCGCTATGTCTCCCCATTTGACAAAGGTGGTGGGTGGACATCTAAATAGAACAGGCTATGGAATTTCTGTTGTTATAATAGGTTGTGGCATGCCATGGTTTCTTGGGCTTTGAGGCATGTGTGTGATGGTAAAGGCCTCTTCATATTTGTATTCACCACAACCCTTGTCTATGATGGATATCTTTCCTACTTTTTGTGTGATATCTTTAAGATTGGAACCTGAAGAGGAGGAAATACTTGCGTCCTATTTAATGACTATCTTTCCTGCTGCTTGTGTGACATCCTTGGGGTTTGAATCCGAGGAGGATGGGATGCTTGCATCTTGGTTTGATGATACCTAATTATCAATGCTGATCAGGACTGCATTACAATATTGGAAGGGGTTGGGATCTCCTTCTATGATGATCTCCTCTCCTTGGTGAGGGAACTTGATGCATTGATGGTATGTCAAAGGTACAACTTGCATTTCATGTATCCAAGGTCTCCCTACTAACATGTTGTATCCCAACTCAAGGTCTAAGATTTGGAAGGGAGTGTTTTTGACCATAGGACCAATGCAAATAGGTAGAATAGTACTACCCTTAGAGGACCTTTCCTCTTCATCATAGGCTCTGATATTTATCCTCCTTGTGACATCAATGCTTGATTCTAAATATCCTAGTTGCTTGATTAACTTTAGAGTACATATGTTTAACCCAGCTCCACCATCAACAAGGACCCTATGGACAACACTTTTGTGGATCTAGACAAGTAAGTGGACAAGATAATTATGCAGGGGTTTATGCGGCACCACATCACGGTGTGTGAATGTGGCATGTGTGTTAGTTTCTCTATGGTTGACCATCATTTGGAAGCTCTCGGGTGTTATGTCCCTTGGGACAGCTGCATTCTGAAGTGCTTGGTCAAGTGTCAGTTTATGTTGCAGAGATATGCACAATAGGTTAAACATGGAGATCTGGGCAGGTGTGCTCTTTAGTTGGTCCACTATGCTTGTTTGTGGATCCGAGTTTGTTATAGGATTGGTTGATGTAGTAGTTGAGGATCGTACTCCTTGCAAGATTACTCTAGCACGACACATTGTTATAGCACAATTGTTCCCTTGGTCTTTGATAGTGATTGTAGCCACATGACTACCTGAAGTATTGAGGCAATTGATGACATTATCACTGTTGGCATATGTATAGTTAACTTGTTTCATTTGTCCACCAGACCTGGAGGATTTTCCCTTGTTGTGATCACGAGAGGTATCATTGAAAATGGTGTGATCAGTTGTGCCTTTGGTTTGAGTATTTGTCACATCAATGACCCCTGTGTCAATCAGATCTTGAATAGCGTGCTTCAATCGGTAGTAGTTGGCCATTTTGTGCCCCTTCACCCGATGAAACTCATAGAAATCTTTGTCATTATACCACCTCAGTTTGTTTTCATCTTGTTCAAAGTCCCTAATTTCTGGGAGAGTTATAATGTTTGATTGTATCAACTTGCGTAAAGCTGATTCTATCGGCTCTCCTAATGGTGTGAAATCTCTTTGCTGGAATTGAAACCGTGGTTTGCATTGATTCTGTTGTTGACTGTTTAACATAGTGGCCTCTTGTGCAGGGGGAGGTTGGTTCTGGGTTTATGCTTGTTGAGTGGGCCCTGTGGGTTTTTGGTTTTCCATAGGTGCGCCTTGCAGTGACACCTTGGGTTGCGCGTAGTTGACTGTCTTTACATCAATGACACCATTGCTAGTGACATTTTTGTTTTTGTTCGACCACTTAGCTTTTTCTGTTGCATTTTTATTCATATTTGTTTGTGTGGGATCTGTAAGGATTCCTCATTTGACTAAGTTCTGCTCACAACGAACTCCTCTTTCAATGAGTTGTGTAAAGTTTGAAGCTGATTGTAACTCTGTTTTGAATGACATGTCTGGAATTAGATTGTCAACAAACATGACTATTAACTCTTGTTCGGGCACATCATATGTTATACGGTTTGCTATATTCCTCCATCTTTGTAGGAATTTCACAAAAGACTCTCCATAATTATGTTTAATGTCACAAAGGTCCTTGATGCTGAGCTTGCACTCGATGTTATGATGGAAGTGAGATATGAAATTTTTAGCCAATTCTCCCCAAGCCTGAATGCCATGAGGTAGATGTGAGAACCATTCCATTGCTGGTCCGACCAAGCTTTGTGGGCACAGTCGCATTAGATATGTCTCATCATGAGCGACTTCGACGCAACTGACAAAAGACTCACGGATATGCTCAATAGGGTTGGTACTGCCCCTATACTTGTCAAATTTTGGTACTGAGAAGTGATTTGGGAACAGAGACATGTGAAGAGAATGGTCAAAGGGATATGGGTATAAATCCTCTACAGTATAGGATTTAGTCTGCCCTTGATTTTGCATATCCATCACTTTATTTTGAAGGGTTTGCATTTGTTGCATTAGCATGTTCGTTTGATATTGAGGGTGGTGCATGTGGACATTCCTCTTTTCCGTGGTGGGTATGAGGCTGCGCCTCTATGTCCCTTGAGTAGGAAATTAGGATTTTATCCTAGGGACTTGATATTGATTCTCCATCGAGTGATTTGTAACTAGAGGGACATGAGTAACCCATGGTGGGTTTTGATTCTCTTGTTGTTGTGATTGAAACTGGGGTTGATACTGTTGGGGTTGGTATTGCTGCTGCTGAGGTTGGGGTTGAAACTGGGGTTGTTTTCGCTGAGGTTGGATTTGAGGCAATTGAAGCTGGTGTTGTTGTTGCGGGGATTGAAACTGAGGCAACTGAAGCTGGGGTTGTTGTTGTGGGGGTTGAATTGGTGTCAGAATGGGCAAAGATGTAGCCTTGGGTGGGCCTTGACTGTAAATAGGTCTTGCAGAGATGGATCCTTGTGAGCATGAGGTGTTGATCCCAAGACTAGTGTGAATGGATTGCAACAGCGGCATAGTTTCAGAACAATTGGTATTTGGTGGGATGAAAGGCATAGCATGAGAGCTTGATTGTCCTGGCCATGAGACCAAAGGTGGAGGCATACTAGTGACCATGGGTGCACTTAGTTGTGAGCCTGTCATGCTTTGAGTAGATGATGTGCTAGCCTGGGTTGGGTCATTGGTTTGATTGGATATAGTCTACGTTGATGTAGGCAAGATCAATGGTGGAAAGATTGGAGACACAATAGGTAGCGTCTGAGATGGTTGAGTAGTGTTTTGACCTGCGAGAGGGTTTTCGGGCCATATAGTTGATACACTGAATTCAGCGGGGAGTTTGACTCCCTTCTTTATTAGCATGGCTAAGTAATGTTTAGGTTTCCTCTCTAGAACAAAGTCAACTACTTTCGTGGAGTAAGAATCTTGCTCCACATCTTCTAGTTCTTCCTCTGTGATATCTTGGAAAAAGGCTGCCCCACGGGGCTGTTCAATGAATAGAGAAGGACTCGTATTCGCAAAGGGATCATTCTCTTGTTTTGTCTCCCATGCGAGGAAACGGTTGATATATGACTCATCAGGTTGAGTTCTAGCCTTAGACCTTTTGTAAGGTCTGTCATGAGGTGATTGAGACATAGTGCGGTCCAGGTTTTGTAACTAAAACAAGTGATATAAAGAAAACAAGGAAGAAGATCCTTTCTGAGGAAAGTTCGAGTTATGTTTTGGACAAGGGTAATTCTAAGGACAGATTTTGGTATAACTTTATCTCAAAGTTGTGATGATAAAAAGATAGGATTTTCTGACCTTTGTCTTGGACAATGTCACTTTGAAAAGGATGATGATATTTGAAATGATGAGATCAAGGTATTTCGAGTCTGAGCTTTCTAACTAACAATATTTTTGACAATAATTATGCTTTTACAAAGAAAGGGTAATCTTCAATGTTTAGAGATTCACACAATGTTCTTCATGTTTTCCTTGGATATACACTAGTTTTGGACACCAAATGAAGAATTATTTCAAGGTTTTTGGTCAAAATAGGAATATAGTATATCCGGTCAATTGCGGTAAAGTAACTGGTCGATTGCGGTATTTTATCACCGATTGCGATAATAAACACGATGATTGTGGCATTAAACAGGGAAAATGCAGGAAACTTCCTTCAATTGTGGCACAATGCGGGCAATTGTGGTAAATGAGGAACAGTCTAGAAAAGAATGGATGATAAGTTTCATTGCTTGATATTTTTAAATTTTCTGGAACAATGCTTCTTATTTGCAGGACAGTTGACTTTTGACATCCCTAGACTTTAACACGTTTGACTCATTTTGACAGTTTGGATGTTTTTATTTTGCATTTTCAGAAATTGATCAAAGAAAAAAACACAATAGACACTGTGTTTTGAAGAATGAAGATTGAAGAGTGTATGTTCTACAACTTTTTCAAGTTGCAAGGTTATCACGAGGTCTCAACAATGAACAATCAGATTTAATCTAGGTCAATTGGCTTCAGAATACAATGTTATAGGCGCAATGCTTGAATGTCCATTAGCTCACACATCAATTGTCACACTATTAGGACACGAAGATCCATGATGTATGTGCCTGTGTTTTTTCCATTTCTAGGTATTGTGGCCGTGAAGTGAAGATCTCTTTCACTACACAAATACCGTGGGACACATATGTTGGGAATCTTGGGGGGAAATTCTGCAACCCCTTGCACTATAATAAGGTATCTATTCGGAGGTAAAATGGGTTGGCCTCTAATTAACAAGGTTGTAGTAAGGGTCCGTAGTGTCTCTCCAATCGGTTTGTACGTGTGTGACTCACTTAAGAGCGTAGTTGATCACGCTGGCTCCTTAGGGATATTCACCTGATCCAGACTATCACCAACACACCTCGCTCGAGCTTGGCTAGATAAGATGAAAGTTTGGTTTGCACCTTGTTTATATATCGATCGGAAGGATTACTGGTTTAAGGTCATCCTCCAAGGAAGAAGCGCATTCCCCGGACACGCCTTTCTAAAAAATTAAAGTTTTGTAATCTAACAGTTTGTGCAAGTGCACCCAAAACTCAAGACATAAGGTAAATCGTTTAAGCTCCAAATTCTGAAATGTGAACTAAGCTACACCACCATACAAGCACCAATGTTCAATTTTAAGCCTAAAAGTAGGTGTTTATTGCTTGTTCAATTTTAATGCACCAAATTGAGAGATTTTTTGCCTTTTTGTTCAGTTTTAATCCCCATGTCAATTTTAAACCCAAATCCAAAATATGAGATGTGATATGTTTTGCAAGCACTTTTCTTTTTAAACCCAAATCGATAAATGAATTCCTTTTAGTTTTGTGTTGTTTAAATAGGTTAGTACCAAAAAAGATTATTTGAAAAATGAGGATATAAATAACTTTGAAATAACGAATGCTGCTTACCAAAACTTACCCTTCTTTGTCCTTGGTGACTTTGATTCAATCCTGCACAGAAACCAAAAAGAATGTCAAATTAAGTACAGATAGATAAAAGATTTGGATCTGATATTGCAATATTTATGTGATTGCGGCAAAATTTTGGCAACTGCGGTAAATTTTTGTCAACTATGGTAAAGCACTATCAATTGCGGCAAGATGCTGTCGATTGCGGCACAGATCGGGCAACTGCACGGAAAAATTATTTCAATTGCAGCATGGATTGGATAATTGCGAAAAAATAATAGAGGAAAGAAGACAAGAAATGGACAAAATAACTGTGAAAGCCTGCAATTAATTGTGATATTAAACTAGTCGATTGCGGCACAGTATTGATGATTGTGGTAAAATACCAGCAATTACGAAATAATACAGATGTCGAAGAAAAGTCTAATTTTTAAATTTACGACCGTAAAGACGTGGTTGATCAATCTATTTCTTTTTCTGCAAGAGATATTTGGGCTGTTTGTTTCATGTTGGGCTCACCAAAATGTACGCCTCTCTTTCTGATTCCCAGAGCTTTCCAAAGGTGAGGGTTAGTAGAAAAGGTTTCACAAATGAATGCAAATCAAGCATACAATGACTGCTAAAATGAATAACCTAAAACGTAATCAACAAAATGTACAAGCAAGAGAAAGGAAGATAAATAAATGCAAACCCCACGATGCTTGGAGCTTCTATTGTCTCTCTCTGCTCCTTTCAAAATGTTCTTGATGCTCAGTATTAGCGGGGCAGCATCTATGACTTGAGAAGCATCGAGAATTTGATAATTGAAATGGGTGTGTGATCGCAAGATGGCTTGAATGCTAGAACCAAACTTACGGAGTAATGGCGCACGAGAGCTTGAAATCCTGGATCTTTGAAATGGTTATGAAGGGTTTATTATATAGGAATTGGTGATGGAATGAATGGTTGAGATCAATCCCAGAGATAGGGAGATGAACGGTTGAGATCAAAAGGAACAGAAGAGGTCCTCAGTAAACTCGACCTCTTTATTTGGTAAAGAGGAGATAGAGTTTGGTTAACTGAAGAGCTAATTATGAGTTACCTTTTTGAACTGAAGAGGTGGGTGAAGTTACCCATGTGGACTGGAGAGATGGGTGGAGTAACCCATGTGATTTGATTGGAGTTATCTCTTTGAAGATAAATGAATATTTAATTCATTTATTTAATTATTATTTTCAACATGTGAGATAATTGAATTCTTTTTGTTTAAAAATTGCTTTATTTGATGAAATTAAATTAATTTAATTGGAAGAATTTAATTAGCAAGTTTAAATATTTGAATTTAAACTATAGGAAATTGAGTTTAATTAATTAATTAACGGTAATTAATCAATTAAAGTTAATTAATTAAATAAAGTTAATTATTTAATTAATTTTGGGAATTTGATTAGATGATTTGGGGAATGAATTTAGAGGAAAATAGATGATTAATTAATGATTAAAAAACCATTAATTAATAGATGAAGATTAGTTTTTTTAATGTAAAGTCGCAAGCCTGTCCATTTTAGGGTGTCTACAGTATGATATATTGGGTATTGATGAGATTTCTACTGAAATGGAATACATGACTGATGATGGTAAAATGAAGGATGAATTAAAACACATAGAAAACATGGGCATTATGAAAATGTTAGATTTATATGAATTCAACGAAGATGAATGGTTCAAAATCTTACTTAGCAGAGCTCATGATCAATTCATCTGGATAGGAGAGCAACTTGTAAAGATCTATAGTCAGTTGATTCATGATATAACTAGGTTAGAAAACACTGGAGTTATCCTTGTGGTAGAGAAGCACATAAAGAAACAAGTTGAAACCCTAACACATTCTAAATTGGATAGACGAGCAATGATAGTGAATGATATTTTCTAGCAGGATGCTAGACTGATTGTGATGATACTTAGATACAAATTTTACTGTAATAGTAGACCTAATTCAGTTTCAATAGGAGTCATTATGATGGATTACATGATGGTAAAGGAAAACACTACATATAACCTATGCGAGGTTCTGGCACAACAATTTTTGGAGAATGTAAAGCTAGTCAAGAAGGATAAATCTAAGACCTTTAGATTTGGCTCACTTCTAGTTCATATGTATATCCACATTGAGCATAAGTTCCTTGACATGCACCCTAGAGCAAGGAAAGACAACATACCCACTGGTTTTCATATTTCACAAAGCTACCGAAGACAAAACAACACATGGGTAGATGGAGAACTATTTGGCATGGTCAAGATTCTTTAGAGGCAAATGAAAGAGAGATTCAAAATTCTTGAAGAGTTAGTTGAGAAATATAAGGATACAATTTGCTTCATGGTTGAAACTGATTGTGTCTATTTTGAGGAAATTGTACCAATAAATAATTGGTGTTACCTCATGGGATATGAAGTCAGTTTAGAGGTTCTAGTTATGCAAATTGAACATGTCTTAGCATCTGAAGTTGATACATCTAAGGAGAGATAGGGTACATATGAAGAGAAATCAGCTAAGGTCAGAGAAGAACATACTAGAGGCTTAAGAAAGAGAAGAGTGGAGAATATAATTGATGATTGTGAAGCTAAGGTAGGTATTACTAAAGAAGAGATGAGAGAAGTAAGGAAGAAGATAGCAGAGAGATCTCCTGGGTTGGCAAGTACTACTACTGCAACCCTTCCACCTCCATAAATTGAGTAGGTAGTTATTCCACTTTCTACTGTTATTGATGTAACTACACCCTCACCACCATAGAAGACTTTGCAGGAAGAAAAGATTGTTCCTCAGAGAAATACTAGGTCCACTAAGCTGGACTCACCTCCAAAGAAGCAGAGGACTGAAGAAGTAGAAGAAAATAAAGTTGGGAAAGAGACCACAAGTGATAGATAGGTATGGAAGCCTGATATAAAGATGTTAGAGAAGAGAGCTATTAAGCAAGGAAATCTTGTTTCAATGAACAAATATTATGACATGTATGAATAATCTGACAAACTAGTGATTGAGGATGTAGTAATTAACCATTTACTTGTTTTCAAAAAGAATCTATTAGAGATAGAAGGCAGTATACCTGAGGAATTGTATGAAAAACTAGAAATTAAAAAACAACTTGCACATATTGAAGATGATGCTATAAGAAATTAAGCTATTGAGGATATGTTGCCAATAGTTTCAGTGTAGGAGAGAGAAAGAATATTGGGAGCACTCAAACCTTTGTTGAGAACCAAAGCAAGATTAGGGAAAATTATGGGTAGGAAATATGAAGAAGTCATAGAAGAGTCTCAGAAGGCATTAGATGAGATACTTATGAGTAATAATCCTGAGAAGACTCCACCCCCTAAACCTACTATGCCTACACCTTTAGGAATTGGAGAGAGCTCTAAGACAATTGAGGTAACTGTTGAGAAGAGTGAAGATATCATGTAACTAGATTTCTATGTTTCTGGTGTGCCTGTGACCCTTGACACTTCACTTGATGAGAAAGATCCATTTGAAGGGAACATCAACAATATAATGGCTAATGAAGAAGAACAGAAAGAGGAAAAATAGAAAGAGGAAGAACATAAAAAGGTAGATTAAAGAGAAGAAGAGGCAACAGTTGAAGTAAAACCTGAAATTGACACATCTACTATTCTATTGTTGGAAAGTAAAGACAAATCTATAAGAAAAGATGTTGACATCATGGATGAGGATGAACTGATGAGACTATCCTTCATCGCATTCTTAGGAAAAAGAGAGATCTGAGAAGAAAGGTGACAATAAGACTAAGGTAATGACTAGGGAAATTGATACCATGAATAAAATACTTCTAGTACCTATTGTTTTTCAAAATAAAGATGAAGTAGAGAACCTAAAATTGGCACTAGATGATTTTGATGGTCACTATGAGTCCTTAGTGAAGATTGCTGAAGAGAAGACAGAGAAAAGTTATTTAGAAAAGAAGTTGATGGAATTATGCCAATCTATTTCATGGGACTTGGGCATTCTCAGATCAACTACATCAAAGGCCAGAAGTTGTGTCACATATAGAAGGATGCTATACAACTATTGTATGAACCCTATCAGACACATTCAAAATATTGAAGACATTATTGCAAAGGACATGGAAAATCTGAACAACGCGATGGACAATTGTGAGACCTCCTCACAATCTGTAATGGAAATGGACAGAGAGGTAACTAAGATTTTTGATAGGTTGAATGTCTTGGATATAGAGAAAGGGAGAGTAATGACAAGATTTGGTTTGCTGAAGAGCCTAATCACTCCTAAGCTATCAATTCTTGAAGTTCATCTATCTGACATGGAGAAGACTGCAAAATCATTGATAAACTATATCCCCACAGAGTTAAAAGAAGAAGATACATCATCCTATGCACTTAATGGACTAATTCATGTTAGTTAGTTATTGGTAGAGTCATGGAATGCAGAAGTGAAGATCTTGGAAGATTCCTTTCAAGATATTATGAACTGGTGAGCAAGCATTAATTCTACACTTTTGAAAATTTTGGATGCACCTTTGCCATTGCTGTCAAAGGGGGAGAAGAGAGAAGAGACAAATGAGAGAAGTAGTAGAGAAGAGAACAATTTTGTGTTGGAACACTTAGTCATTTTTTCATAAGTGTTTCCATCAATGCCAAAGGGAGAGATAGTTGGCAAGTGATGTTTTTGGTATGTTATGAGACAATTAATGGTTGTCATTTATGGAAACACATCTGATAGTATGATTGAGATAAGTATAGTTTTGATGATTCAGTTTTGAAATCGACTAAGTATAGAAACAAATTTAGAGAGTATAACAATATTGTTTTGGACATCAAAGATCATGTACGATGTTTGATGACTAGAGAGCTTAGAGGAAGATACTATGAAGTATGTATGACCTCCACCTAAGATCGATTTGGTTTGGTGATGATTACAGAGATTTAGAGTGATTTGAAGACATGTGAAGACAACATAACAACATAACAGAGAAGTTGAACAGTTGCGACGATTGAGAGAGCATGTGATGGAATCCAAGCGTGCTAAGTTAGCTTGGTTTTGTGGATTACCTATACTTTGGTAATAAAAGAGTGTCAACTTTGGATTTACTTTTTTATTAAGTATTTATTTATTTTTGTGGACTATATGCCCCCTCAACAAATTGAGCATAGAAAATGCGTCAGATGAGCATTAATTTGTTGAAAAAGTGAATCACTATATGATGATGATGAATGCATTCCTATTTTAGTTATGATGTTATTGATGATGGATGCATTGATTATATGATCTACTATGCACATGTTTTGGATTTTTCTTATTCAATCTACCTTGCACAAAATTTTTTAGTAATGCATGTGTTAGTTAGAAGGAAGTTAGTTTGGAATGTGATCTCTGAGATTGATTGATAGATAAGGAATGATAGAAAGGAAATTTTTTCTTTTTTGATAGATGTGATTTGATAGAAAGGATGAGTGTCCCAAGTCGCTGCCCCTGTTTCCAATATTTTTCATCATTGCATCTTTTTTTTTTGTGTTTTCTGATATTCTGAAAGAGCGTTGAATGATCCAGATCACATACCACCTGGATACCACCACGACCTCTTGATAGTAGAAGGAGTAGAGAGATTGAATAGAAAGAGACCCATAGTGCACCCAAATATTGACCATCTCGGTTCAACTATGTTCCCTGTTTGAAAAGAAAGAGAGCCAAAAGCACACAGATATTGACAATCTGGATACCGCTTGTCCTTTGAATTAATCTAAAACAAAGAAACCAAGATAGAACTCCTATGCACCCAGAGTCCATCTGGATTACACTGTAAGCTCTTGATTTTGAAAGGGAAAGCCAAGCAAACAAGATAGAACTCCTATGCCCCTAGAGTCCATCTGGATAGCATCGTGAGCTCTTGTTTGTAACATAAAGGGAAAGACCATAGAAACCAAGATAGAACTCCAAAGCAAACTCAGAGTCCATCTAAAATAGTGCTATGAGCTCTTGATTCTATAAACCAAACAAGAAAAATAAAAGAGAAGGAATGTCCAATTATTTCCCAGGTTTAAGCTTAGATCATGGAACTGCACGGTTGCTATATAAGTGACAGTGCCTACTGCATTTATCCTGAATCATCATGGCCCTAGAATCAAAGTGAACATTCAACAGACAACAATCAAATAAAATAAGTCATGATCTATCATAGCTATTCTCCTCATATGGTGGATCCTGGAGTAGCATAAGAACATAACTGTGAAATGTAGACTGACATCTGACTGACTTGACTGACCTAGTCAACTTTTTTGGATGGTTCCTTGATGTAGTTGGATTCTCTTGATTGGGTTCGACTCTTTGGATAGGCTTGATTGGATTGATTGCTTTGATCATGTTGGCAGCGGATCGAGTTGTGTCAGATGGGCCAAATGTGTGTTCGCAACGCTCATGATTGTGACAGTATTGACTGATTGGATTTCTTTGATTAGGTTGGCAGCTGATCGAGCTGTGTCAGATGGGCCCAATGCTAAATGGCAAAGCTCATGATTGTGACAATATTGATAGTCTGGCTTGGTTGCCAGCTGCTTGTTTGATTGAATTGATAGATTGATAAAGCTGTGTCAGATGAGCCCAATGTTGATTCGCAAAGCTCATGATTGTGACATTGATTGACTAGGCGCAATTGCCATTTTCTCTCTTGATAAGTGAGTTGGTTTTATTGCTTTGAATTTTGCAAATTTTTCAATTTTTTTGATGAAGATTGATTTTCTCTTGATTTTTGATCTTTTTAGGATTTTTGATGAGGATATTTAGAATCGCCCCCTAGTCTGGTGGACCAGTATTAACCATGGATAAGTGCTTGGTGCTCAGAGGGGATTGTGCTTCTGGATATTGCTTGGGTAGTCAGTCTTGCATTTGAAGTGTGCTCAAGCTGCTGGAGCTCATTGATGGTGAAGCTAGATTTTGAACACTTGGTGCCTGTTTGCTAGGTTTTCACCAAGGTACCTACTCAATAGTGCCTGATTGCCAGGTTTTCACTGAGAGAGCCATTTTGTTTTTCTTGAATTTTTTGCCTTTTTGATTTTTTGTTGTCACCAAGGTGCCTGATTGCCAGGTTTTCACCAAGGTAACTTTTGTATTTTCTAATTTTTTTGTTGTTTTCCAAATATGTAGATAAGCTCCTTAACCATAGAGTCCTTAAGGGTAGAACCTCTTCAGGTGCATGCCATTGATGTAGCCAGGGAGCTGATCTCCTTCTAGTGTGGCTAGGATGAATGCCCCACTCTTAGTAGAGTTGACAATAACAAATGGTCCTAGCCAGTTAGGCTTGAACTTGCTCGGTTTGACTCGCTCTGCTTGATTCTTCTAATTTTCCATGAGGACAAGGTCTCCTACCTCAAATGTTCTTGGCTTCACCTTTTTGTGATAGTTCCTTCTAAGGCGATTTTGATAGCCTTGTATGTGGTCAAAGGCATGTTGCCTTCGTTCATCTAGTAACTCTAGCTCACTAAGCCTTGTGACTCTGTAGTCCTCATCTATGATCAGGTTCTTTAAGGATATCCTTAGTGATGGGATTTCTACTTTGAGGGGTAATACCACCTCTAATCCATAGACTAGGGAGAAAGGAGTAGCTCATGTAGGTGTTCTTACACTAGTTCTATATGCCCATAATGCGGGACTAAGCTGTAAATGCTAGTCTCGCCTGATTCATTCACTATTTTCTTAAGGATTTTCAATATTGTCTTGTTTGTAGCTTTGGCTTGTCCGTTCCCTTGTGGGTAGTAAAATGAGGAGAACCCTTATTTGATGTGTAACTGTTCACATAGGTCTTCAACATCCTTGTTTTGGAAAGGTGTACCATGATCTGTCAGGATTGTTTGCGGGATCCCGTATCGACAGATGATGTGGTTAAGTATGAACATTGCTATTTGCTTTCCAGCGATGTAGGTGGGGAATTTATTCCACCCACTTGGTGAAGTATTTCATTTCTGCTATGATGTACTTGTGTCCGTTTGCTAAAGAGGGTGTGATTTTGCCTACCAGGTCAAATCCCCACATTGAAAATGGCAATGGTGATGTGATAGGATTTAGTTCCTGGGCCGGTGCATGGATGAGGTCTCCATGAATTTGACCCTGTCTACACCTTTGAACATGCTTGTGTGCATCTATCTCTATTGTGGGCCAATAGTATCCCATGCAAATTATTTTCTTAGCTAAGTTGTTGCCACCTCTGTGGGTTCCACATATTCCTTCATGTACCTCATACAAAGCTTTTTGGGATTCCATGGAAGTGAGACATCATAGTAATGTTCCATCTAGACTTCGTCTATATAGAGTAGTTGAGAGGATGGTATACCTAGAGGCTTGGCAGATGAGGGATTTTCTCTGGTTCCTAGATATATTGGAAGGTAAGACATTATTTTGGAGATAGTTGTAGACATCTTGGTACCATGGGGATTTAGGACCAACAAGGACACACACTAATTTTGTGATAGATGTCTGATGTGATGGCACCAAGAGTTGCTCCACTAGAAACTAGAATTTGGTATCATTACTTGGCATATCAATCAATGATGCTATGGTAGCCATCGCATTTGCCACTTTTTTCTATGCTATTGGGACTTGCTCAAAGAGAATGTAATGGAACTTGGTGCGCAGTCTTTCCATTTGGGCTCTATATGGTATGAGCTTCTCATCTTTTGTCATATAGTCATTGTTGACTTGACTAATGACCAACTATGAGTCTCCAAAGACCTTCAGGTTATTGATTCTCCATTGGATTTCTATCTTTAGACCAATTACTAGTGCCTCATATTCTGCTATATTGTTGGTGCATAGGAAGTTGAGTCTAAAGGACTTTGGAATTGTATCATGATCTGGAGCGATGAGCACTATCCCTGCCCCCGCACAATGGTTTGTACACGATCCATCAAAGTAAAGTTTCCATACTTCGATTGCCAGTTGTAGTGTCATGATAGATTTGTTAGGAAAATCAGATACAATGGGCTGATGGTCTTGGATAGGTGCTTCTGCTAGTTGATCTATGATCATTTTCCCTTTGATGGCCTTTCTGTCTATGTACTCTATGTCTAACTCGCTCAAGATCATTACCCACTTCGCCAATCATCCAGTGATCGCTGATTTGCTTAGTAGGTACTTCAGAGGATCAATATGTGCGATCAACTTTGTCTGGTGGCTTAGCATATAGTGTCTCAGCTTATGGGAAGTGAAGACAACTGCAAGGCATGACTTCTCTATTGGCGTATAGTTTTTATCATATCCAACCAATGTCCCGCTTAAGTAATAGAGAACCCTTTCTTTCCCTTCATCATCATGTTGTTCCAATAGTACCCCTAACGCTGATTCCATTGCTGAGACATATAGAAGCAATGGTCTACCCAATACTGGTGGTACCAATATAGGTGACTTAAGAAGGTAGTCTTTAAATATCTGAAATTCCTGTTCGCATTGCTCTGTCCATATGAACTTAATGTCTTTATGTAATAGATGTTGGAAAGGGTGACACTTTTCTGCTAGTTGAGCTATGAAGCGTCTGATCGATTGTAGTCATCCTTGTAATCCTTATAGTTGTCTTAGGTTTGATGATGGAGGAATCTCCAATATTGCCTTGACCTTTGTTGGGTCTACTTAGATTCCTCTGTGTGATACTATGAATCCCAGTAGTTTTCCTGCTGTGACACTGAATGCACACTTCTTTGGGTTCAGACGGACCTTGAATTCGTGCATTCTATCAAAGATGGGTCCCAAAACCTGTAGATGATCCTTTCAAAGTATGGACTTTGCTAGTATGTTATCCACATAATCTTCCATATTCTTATGAATGAGATCATGGAATATAGTTGTCATGGCCCTTTGATATGTTGCTCTAGCATTCTTTAAACCAAATGGCATGACATTCCAACAATACATTACCCAAGGACATGTGAAAGCTGTCTTGTGTTGGTCCTCTAGTGTGATCCTTATTTGATTATAACCTGAGAAGCCATCCATGAGGGATAGCATTTGATGTCCCACAGCTAGGTCTATTATCATGTCAATGTTTGGTAGAGGAAAGTCATCTTTGGGACACGCTACGTTGAGATCCCTGAAATCTTTTCAAATCCATATTTGACCGCTGTGTTTTGTAACTGGTACCAAATTAGATATCCAGTCTGCATATGGTATAGGTCTTATGAATTTAGCATCCAAGAGCTTTTTCAATTCTACTTTCACTATTAATGCAACATGAGGATGCATCTTTCTTAGCTTCTGTTTGAAAATTTTTGCATTGGGTAGCAATGGGAGATGATGTAATACTAACTCTGGATCCAACCCTAGCATATCTGAGTAAGACCATGCAAAATTGATCATCCGTGCCTTGAAGAAACTGATAAATTGCTCTCTCTCTTCCAGAGTGAGTGATTTCGCTAGGTATATGTTCTTTGGGTTCTTGTCATCCCCCAAGTTAACTTCCTTTGTTTCTTCTGCTAGCAAGGCCGATTTGTCTTCTGTTTAAGGGGAGGAGTTCCTTCTTTCAATATTCTAGCACCTTAGTGAGGTTTTCGCTAGAAGATACATCTTTTTTTAGCTTTTTATCATTCTTTTCTTTTTTCTTTTGTGGACTAGAAAGAGGAGCTTCCTCCCCGAAGTATGCTACTTTGTCTAGGTTAATGGAGAATCCTTATTTGTGATCTCCTAACAGAATGCCTTCCCTCAGTCCCATGAAATGAGCTATCACCTCATCGTTCTTGAAGACATCTAGATCAGGTTGTCCTTGTTGATCCCACTCTTTAATCTCAAGGTGTACAAGATAGACACTTTCACAACTGTTTGGCTCTGCTTGACTAAAAGGGACTGCTGATATTATGCCTACAAAATTGGTCTATGATGTGGACGTACCACTTGAGGTCTGATGAGTGATATGTTTGTCTATAAAAGGTTGTTCAAAAATAGTCAGTTGGTCAAATAGGTCTGCGAGATTTATGACAATTTCTGACCGAGGGGAGTAATCCGGGATTGATGGTTTAGAGTCGTGAAGGGATCTCCACTCATACTCATGGGAGTCAATCTCTATAGAACATTCATCCGATGTCTCACTTCCTTGGGCAACATCAATTTCTATGTGTAGGCTTATTAGGGATTGTGTGGTTCCCTCTTTGGCGAGCAACAACTGCACAAATATGTTGCTTATTAGGACATGCTCTATGTTGTGCCCCTAATCTATCTCTGCCACTTGTTCCTAATTGAATTGAATGTCTTGGATCATAGGACTAGTGCTTTGTTTTCCATAGCCCAAACCTCTTGTATTTCTCTGAGTTGGTGGGAGTGGCAATTCATATATGCCTTGTTGCCTTGCCCCCAGTCTGGTTGTACCATCGTACCCAAATCTTTGTATCATTGTGTAACCATTACCATAGTTTGACAAGGGTAGTGGTGGTCGGATTGTCTCAGGGTGATCTTGGTATAACCAGGTATTGATGTCTTGTTCAAAAGGGTTTTCTTCTGCTATGTCCCCCCATCGAACAAAGGTTGTGGGTGGACATCTGAATAGAACATGTTGCGGAGTTTCTGTTGCAACAAATGGTTGTGGCATTCCATGAGTTCTTTAGCTTTGAGGCATGTGTGTGATAGTAAAATCCTCTTCATATCTGTATTCACCACAACCCTTTTCCATGATGGATATCTTTCCCGCTTTTTGTGTGATATCTTTAAGATTGGAACCTGAAGAGGAAGAAATACTTGTGTCTTGTTTAATGACTATCTTTCCTGCTGATCGTGTGACATCCTTGGGGTTTGAATCTGAGGAGGATGGGATGCTTGCATCTTGGTTTGATGGTACCTGATTATTAGTGATGATCTGGACCGCATTACAATATTGGAAGGTGTTGGGATCTCCTTCTATGATGATCTCCTCTCCTTGGTGAGGGAACTTGATGAATTGATGGTATGTCAAAGGTACAACTTGCAATTCATGTATCCAAGGTCTCCCTAGTAACATGTTGTATCCCAACTCGAGGTCTAAGATTTGGAAGGGAGTTTTTTTTACCATAGGACCAATGTGAATAGGTAGAATGATAATACCCGTAGAGGACCTTTCCTCTTCATCATAGGCTCTGATATTTATCCTCCTTGTGACATCAATGCTTGATTCTAAATATCCTAGTTGCTTGATTAACTTTAGAGTACATATGTTTAACCCAACTCCACCATCAACAAGGACCCTACGGACAACACTTTTGTGGATCTGGACAAGTAAGTGTAGAGGATCATTATGTAGGGGTTTATGCGGTGCTACATCATGGTCTATGAATGTGGCATGTTTGTTAGCTGCTATATGGTTGACCATCATTTGGAAGCTCTCGGGTGTTATGTCCCTTGGGACAGCTATATTCTAAAGTGCTTGGTCAAGTGCCAATTTATGCTTGGGAGATATGCGCAATAGGTCAAACATGGAGATCTGGGCAGGTGTGCACTTTAGTTGGTCCACTATGCTTGTTTGTGGATCTAAGTTTTCTATACGATTGGCTGATGTAGTAGTTGAGGATGGTACTCCTTGAAAGATGACTCTAGTATGATGTGTTGTTACAACACAATTGTTCCCTTGGTCTCTGATAGTGATTGTAGCCACATGACTATCTGAAGGATTGAGGCAATTGATGACATTATCACTGTTGGCATATGTATAGTTAACTTGTTTCATTTGTCCACCAGACTTGGAGGCTTTTCCCTTGTTGTGATCATGAAAGGTATCATTGAAAATGGTGTGATCAGTTGTGCCTTTGGTTTGAGTATTTGTCACATTGATGACCCATGTGTCAATTAGATCTTGAATAGCGTGCTTCAATCTGTAGCAATTGGCCATTTTGTGCCCCTTCACCCGATGAAACTCACAGAAATATTTGTCATTATACCACCTCGGTTTGTTTTCATCTTGTTCAAAGTCCCTGATTTCTGGGAGATTTATAGTGTTTGATTGTATCAACTTGCATAAATCTGATTCTATCGGCACTCCTAATGGTGTGAAATCTCTTTGCTAGAATTGAAACCGTGGTTTGCATTGATTCTGTTGTTGACTGTTTGACACAGCGGCCTCTTATATAGGGGGAGGTCAGTTCTGGGTATATGCTTGTTGAGTGGGCCCTGTGGGTTTTTGGTTCGCCATAGGTGTGCCTTGCAGTGACACCTTGGGTTGCGCATAGTTGACCGTCTTTACATCAATGACACCATCGCTAGTGACATTTTTGTTTTTGTTCCACCACTTAGCTTTTTCCATTGCATTTTTATTCATATTCATTTGTGTGGGATCTTTAAGGATTCCTCGTTTGACTAAGTTCTGCTCACAATGAACTCCTCTTTCAATGAGTTGCATAAAGTTTGGAGCTAATTGTAACTCTGTTGTGAATGACATGTCTGGAATTAGATTGTCAACAAACATGACTATTAACTCTTGTTCGGCTACATCATATGTTATACGGTTCACCGTATTCCTCCATCTCTATAGGAATTTCACAAAAGACTCTCCATCCTTTTGTTTAATGTCACAAAGGTCCTTGATGCTGACCTTGCGCTCGATGTTATGATGGAAGTGAGCTATGAAATTTTCAACCAATTCTCCCCAAGATTGAATGCCACGAGGTAGATGTGAGAACCATTCCATTGCTGGTCCGTCCAAGCTTTGTGGGAACAGTCACATTAGATATGTCTCATCATGAGCGACTTCGATGCAACTAGCAAATAACTCTCAGATATGCTCAATAGGGTTGGTACTGCCCCTATACTTGTCAAATTTTGGTATTGAGAAGTGATTTGGGAATGGAGACATGTGAAGAGAATGGTCAAAAGGATATGGGTATAAATCCTCTACAGTATAGGATTTAGTCTACCCCTGATTTTGCATATCCATCATTTGGTTTTGAAGGGTTTGCATTTGTTGCATTAGCATGTCCGTTTGATATTGAGGCTGGTGCGTGTGGACATTCCTCTATGTCGTGGTGGGTATGAGGCTGTGCCTCTATGTCCCTTGAGTAGGAACATAGGATTTCATCCCAGGGACTTGATATTGATTCCCCACCGAGTGATTTGTAATTGGAGGGATATGAGTAACCCATGGTGGGTTTTGATGCTCTTGCTATTGTGATTGAAACTGGGGTTGATATTGTTGGGGTTGGTATTACTGTTGCTGAGGTTGGGGTTGAAACTAAGGTTGCTGTCGCTGATGTTGGATTTGAGGCAACTGAAGCTGGGGTTGCTGTTGTGGGGATTGAAACTGAGGCAACTGAAGCTGGGGTTGCTATTATGGGGGTTGAAATGGTGTCAGAATGGGCAAATATGTAGCCTTGGGTGGGCCTTGACTGTAAATAGGTCCTACAGAGATGGATCCCTGTGAGCATGAGGTGTTGATCCCAAGAATAGTGTGAATGGATTGCAAGAGTGACATAGTTTTAGAATAGTTGGTGTTTGGTGGCATGGAAGGCATAGCATGAGAGCTTGATTGTCCTGGCCATGAGACCTAAGGTGGAGGCATATTAGTGACCATGGGTGTACTTAGTTGCGAGCCTGTCATGCTTTGAGTAGATGATGTGCTGGCCTAGGTCGGGTCATTGGTTTGATTGGATATAGTCTGCGTTGATGTAGGAAAGATCAACAGTGGAAAGATTGGACACACAATAGGTAGCGTGTGAGGTGGTTGAGTAGTGTTTTGACCCGCGAGAGTGTTTTTGAGCCATATAGTCGATACATTAAATTTAGCGGGGAGTTTGACTCCCTTCTTTATTAGCATGGCTAAGTAAGGTTTAGGGTTCCTCTCTACAACAATGTCAACTACTTTCATGGAGTAAGCATCTTGCTCCACATCTTCTAGTTCTTCCTCTGTGATATCTTGGAAAAAGGTTGTCCCACGGGGCTGTTCAATGAATAGAGCAGGACTGGTATTCACAAAGGGATCATTCTCTTGTTCTATCTCCCATGTGGGGAAACAGTTGATATATGACTCATCAGGTTGAGTTCTAGCCTTAGACCTTGTGTAAGGTCCGTCATGAGGTTTTTGAGACATAGTGCGGTCCAGGTTTTGTAACTAAAACAAGTGATATAAAGAAAATAAGGAAGAAGTTCCTTTTTGAGGAAAGTCCAAGTTATGCTTTGGACAAGGGTAATTCTAAGGAAAGATTTTGGTATAACTTGATCTCAAAGTTTTGATGATAAAAAGATAGGATTTTCCAACCTTTGTCTTGGACAAAGTCACTTTGAAAAGGATGATGATATTTGAAATGATGAGGTCAAGGTATTTTGAGTCTGAGTTTTCAAACTAACAATGTTTTTGACAATAATCGCGCTTTTACAAAGAAATGGTAATCTTCAATGTTTAGAGATTCACACAATGTTCTTCGCATTTTTCTAGGATAGACACTAGTTTTGGACACCAAATGAAGAATTCTTTCAAGGTTTTAGGTCAAAATAGGAATATAGTATATCCAGTCAATTGTAGTGTTATTTCACTGACTGCGGTAAAATAACTGGTCGATTGTGGTATTTTATCATAGATTGCGATAATAAACACGACGATTGCAGAAATAAACAAGGCAAATTTGGAAAAATTCCTTCAACTGTGGCACAATGCGGGCAATTGCAGTAAATGAGGAACAGTCTAGAAAAGACTGGATGATAAGTTTCACTGCTTGATATTTTGAATTTTCTGGAACAATGCTTCTGATTTGCAGGATAGTTGACATTTGACAACCCTAGAATTTAACACGTTTGACTCATTCTGACAGTTTGGATGTTTTTGTTTTGCATTTTCAGAAACTGATAAAAGAAACAAGCACAATAGACATTATGTTTTGAAGAATGAAGATTGAAGAGTGAATGTTCTACAACTTTTTCAAGTTGCAAGGTTATCACGAGGTCTCAACAATGAACAATCATATTTAATCTAGGTCAATTGGCATCAGAATACAATGTTATAGGCCCAATGCTTGAATGTTTGTTAGCTCACACAACAATTATCACGCTACTAGGAAACAAAGATCCACGACGTAGGTGCTCATGTTTTTGCCATTTCCAGGTATTATTGCCATGAAGTGAAGATCTCTTTCACTACAAAAATATCATGGGACACATTTGTTGGGAATCTTGGGGGGAAATTCTGCAACCCCTTGCACTATAAAAAGGTATCTGTTCGGAGGTAAAACGGGTTGGCTTCTAATTAACAAGGTTGTAGTAAGGGTTCATAGTGTCTCTCCAATCAGTTTGTAAATGTGTGACTCACTTAAGAGCCTAGTTGATCACATTGGCTCCTTAGGGATATTCACCCAATCCAGACTATCATCAACACGCCTCACCTGAGCTTGGCTAGATAAGATAGAACTTTGGTTCGCGCCTTGTTTATATATCAATCGGAAGGATTACTAGTTTAAGGTCATCCTCCGAGGAAGAAGCACATTCCCTGGATAGGCCTTTCTAAAAAAGTAAAGGTTTGTAATCTAATAGTTTGTACAGGTGCACCCAAAACTCAAGACATAAGGTAAATAATTTAAGCTCCAAATTTTGAAATGTGAACTAAGCTACACCACCATACAAGAACCAATGTTCAATTTTAAGCCCAAAAGTAGGTGTTGATTGCTTGTTCAATTTTAATGCACCAATTGAGAGATTTTTTGCCTTTTGTTCAGTTTTAATCCCCATGTTAATTTTAAGCCCAAATCCAAAATATGAGATGTGATATGTTTTGCGAGCACTGTTCTTTTTAAACCCAAATCGACAAATAAATTCCTTTTAGTTTTGTGTTGTTTAAACAGGTTAGTACCAAAAAGGATTATTTGCAAAATGAGGATATAAATAACTTTGAAATAACGAATGTTGCTTACCAAAAATTACCCTTCTCTGTCCTTGGTGACTTTGATTCAATCCTGCATAGAAACCAAAAATAATATCAAATTAAGTACAGATAGATAGAAGATTTGGATCTGATATTGCAATATTTATGTGATTGCGGCAAAACTCTGGCAACTGCGGTAAATTTCTGTCAACTGTGGTAAAGCACTATCAATTGCGGCGAGATGTTGTCGATTGCGACACGGATCGGGCAACTGCGGAAAAATTCTTTCAATTGCGGCATGGATCGGACGATTGCAACAAAATACCAGAGGAAAAAAGACAAGAAATGGACAGAATAACTGTGAAAGCCTGCAATCAATTGCGGTATTAAACCAGTCGATTGTGGCACAGTATTGACGATTGCGGTAAAATACCAGCAACTGCAAAATAATACAGATTTCAAAGAAAAGTTTAATTTTTAAATTTACGACCGTACGGCCGTGGTTGATCAATCCGTTTCTTTGTCTGCAAGAGATATTTGGGCTGTTTGTTTCACGTCGGGTTCACCAAAATGTACACCTCTCTTTCTGATTCCCAAAGCTTTCTAAAGGCAAGGGTTAGTAGCAAAGGTTTCACAAATGAATGAAAATCAAGTATACAATGACTACTAAACGAATAACTAGAAACGTATTCAATAAAATGTACAAGCAATAGAAAGGAAGACAAATAAATGCAAACCCCACAATGCTTGAAGCTTCTATTGTTTCTCTCTACTCCTTCTGAAATGCTATTATTGATGCTCAGTATTGGTGGGGCAGCGTCTATGACTTGAGAAGTGTCGAGAATTTGCTAATTAAAATGTGTGTGTGATCGCAAGATGGCTTGAATGCTAGAACCAAACTGACAGAGTAATGGCACATGAGAGCTTGAAATCCTTGATCCTTCAAATGGTTATGAAGGGTTTATTATATAGGAATTGGTGATGATATGAACGGTTGAGATCAATCCCAGAGATAGGGAGATGAACATTTGAGATCAAAAGGAATTGGAGAGGTCCTCAGTAAACTCCACCTCTTCATTTGGTAAAGAGGAGATAGAGTTTGGTTGACTGAAGAGCTAATTATGAGTTACCTTTTTGAACTGAAGAGGTGGGTGAAGTTACCCATGTGGACTGGAGAGATGGGTGGAGTAACCCAAGTGATCTGATTGGAGTTATCTCTTTGAAGATAAATGAATATTTAATTCATTTATTTAATTATTGTTTTCAACATGTGAGATAATTGAATTCTTTTTTATTAAGAATTGCTTTATTGAATGAAGTTAAATTAATTTAATTGGAAGAATTTAATTAGTAAGTTTAAATATTTGAATTTAAACTATAGGAAATTAAATTTAATTAATTAATTAATGGTAATTAATCAATTAAGGTTAATTAATTAAATAAATTTAATTATTTAATTAATTTTGGGAATTTGATTAGATGATTTGGGGAATGAATTTAGAGGAAAGTAGATGATTAATTAATGATTAAAACCATTAATTAATAGATGAAAATTAGTGTTTTTAATGTAAAGTCGCAAGCCTGTCCATTTTTGGGTGTCTACAGAATCAAACTATGTTAGGAAATAGGAGTTTCTAAACTCGAGATTGAAGGAGATTCGCAAATTATTATTAATTCCATTCGAACAAAGAAAACCCCCAATTGGAAATTGAATTCTAAATTGGAAGAAATAATAGAAATTCTCAAAAATTTTCCTCAGTATGAGGCCAAACACACACACACACACACATATATATATAAGGCAATAAGGATGTTGATTCCCTTGGTAATATGGGAGCTAATAGGGATAACTTTGAGATATATTCATATGAAATAAAGAAAGAGATAGTATATCTGGTTTTTATGATTCCAACTATCTACTAAGTAACAAATTAAAATTTTAAAATCCTTACCTTTTAGACAAAGGCATAAAATAAAAAAAATACAGACATGATTAATTATAACCCCTTTTTTCTATCCATAAAATTAAGCACTTAGAGGACATCCTAATCTATATCCGCACTTTCAACCTCAGAATTGATAAGTCCTTTAATCTAGATTAGTCATCTCTAACACTTAGAACAAGTATTGGGGTATAGAATTTCGTATGGGGAAGGAAAACAGTAATTTAAAACCTTAGAAGATTGGGACACATCGCTCTCAAAAATAGCGTCCCTTCAATATTTCCTCTTCCTAACCTTAGATATTACATGTTTTATTCATTTAAAATCAAAACCCCCAATTAGATAACTCCATAATCCTTCCTGGATACAGTAATTATAATCTAGATCTTAGATCTCGGTTTGGTTTTTAACATAAAAGATTATATTAGAATGTCTGATTGACTAAATTTATGAACCATTGATAAAGCCACCTTTTCATTTATTTAAGTCCTATAACCGGATGTAAACATCATAACCTAGGGAAATAATCATAAATGCTACAAGATAAAACATGTAATCCTATTGTCGACAATTAATATTGAGTGTGGTATAATAATGAATATTGCGAATACAATACTTAGCAATCACAAAGAGAGGAGTGTAAGCTTAATCATTAGTGGTGATAATGTGTACATTTATTTAAATGATCACTTCTATGCGGGTCCTCACACATAAAACAAAATCTTGTATTGAGAACCTTGCAAGGAGTGCGTATAATACACAGAAGATGGAAACTACGCTTATAACCTTTGTTCTGGATGACTATCATGATATGGTGTTCAAGGGAATGATCAAACCTGAAAGGTGGAATCTAATACTTAACCCACTCTCTGATGCAACAAGGTGGGAACTAGAGAAAGGTATGCGTGACTACCATTTTGATAATGATTTTTCTTTCAGAACGATTGGAAACATAGTGGGACAATTTATTTCTCTTTCTACCTTTGTTGGTCACAAGAAAAATGAAGTTATCAAGATAACAAAGATTATCTTTGAGGAGGGTCTCTTGGGTGGATTGGAAAGGATGGTATATAGCATTGAAAACCAAATGATGATTCCATTCCCAGAAATCACTATGAAGACAGAGATATAGAAATTCAAGGAAATCCCTAATTCACAACGTGTACCAATGATGACCTTCAAAGATGAGATGCGGTTTGACAAATTTTGGCTAGAAATGTGCAGGAATTTGGACTTCTTGTACACAGATATTCTTAAATAAAATATGGAGAAGGAGTGGTTACTAAATTACTGGAGAGATGAAGGCTACGACATCCCGGAGGAAATGGAAAATGAAGATATGGAAAACTTTCATAGCTTGGCCCAGGAGTAAAGAAATGTTCACGACATTTGAAAAATTTAGTGCTTGATGATGAATCTATTATCAATGTCACAAAGAGAGATGAAATATGGAGTTGTCAAATGCTACAAAAGGACTGTGCATTCTCGCAATTAGACATTGCATCACAGGTATTTTTTGGGTTTCTCAATCTTTAATGAATATGGGTAGTGTGTAAATCATAATGAATAATAGGTTTATCAGTATGATAGGATAGAGCTACAAAGATATGTCATATTTTGGATACAAACATGGAAGCAATGAATTAATGCTATTTAAAAAGATGTAGCGAGACTAGTATAACAATATGTAAAAGGTTTTTAGAAACTCAGAACAATATATATGATTAAAGATATATTATTATGATATTGCATTTAAATTTTTTATAAGTTTTCCATAATCTGTACTTTTTAAGTATTTACTAATTTTTAAACATATGGAAGGTTATCTTAAAAATAGAAATGTATGCCCTGTGCGGAATGAATAAATACATTAATAATAAGATTGAGTTTGGTAAAATACAGAGGAAACATGAAAATATAGGTTAAGAATAAATTTAAATGTTGATGGAGTGGATAGAAGAATATATTATTTATAGGTATCAGGAGATACCCCGTTATTACATTTTAGCTTCCATTATAGTCCGCTTATGATATAGAAAATGAAGAGTCATATAATTCTAAACTTCCTTCATGGAAGAGGAAGAGTTGTTAGGAAGATAGATCAACATATCTTTCCCTTTAAGGCTAAGTATCATGAATATAACTAGACAAATGGAAAAAGTGATACTCCATCTCAGGTGCTATCTAAATCCTGGTAAGTATGGAAACCCCAATTAAGCTCATATGTAATAGGAGTCGGATAGCATTTGAGGGTGAAATTACGATTAAGTGATTCAAATCGGTCATGCTCAATACACACTCCCTCATTCTCAGAGTTATATATCATATCTTAGGAAGATAATTTCTTACAAATGATGATAGGTATAGAGTAAATACTAAAATATCGTCCATGTTTATTTCTCTAGCTACATATATGTTGATTCTGAAAGACATAATATTAGAATATTATACTATAGAATCTTCAAGAGGAAGTATTTAGGCAATCGTGACAAAATCATCCAAAATATTAAAAGGGATTACACTATTACAAGACCCAGGTTTTATGATATGCCCTTAATTAATGGTAGGCCTACTCCCTCCACTCTAATTGTGGTAGTTGGATATTTTAATGCCTTCAATGATAGATGATGCAGAGTGGGCAATGAAAGAGTGATTGAGCCCAACAACTACAACATTTACAATCGTTTGCTTCCTAGGCAACTGGCGATAGGAAGATCCCAATCTCTTATAGCTTTTATATTCAATTAGAACAACCATCAAAATACTTCTAATCCCCAACAAATTTTTTAAAAAAAACCTCTTTAATACCCAATCACAGTAACCCACCACGCTTTATATCCCCTTTGATTCATTAACTCAACTTACAAAATAAATAAACCAAAATATGGCACCTTGCTGTCCTCTAGATATACCTTCACACAGATGTTAATAACTTTCAAATCAGACCTTATCTCTTCAATCTCTCTGGTGGGATTGGACATAATTAGGTTCTCCCCATTCTAGCTGATTTGCAGAAACATCCAACGGTTCAATTAGAAGTTATTTCCCCCGCATCAGACAGCATTTTCTGTCACTCTCATTTCTGAACTTTACCCTTTTCTGTCATGGTGATCACCCAATATCTCCTCTTCAAATACACATCAATGGTTAGTGTTTTGTGATACAGATTTGGACTGAGTCATTCCATGAAAGCTAGGCCTTCAATGTTCACAGAATGACTCCCATCTTATTCTAAAGTTCTACTGTCTGCAGAGATTTTAACAATAAACTGTAATAGCAAATGCAAACTGGTGTAACAGTGATTCCAAAAAAAAACCTAATTCATTCAAAAATTATTTGTAAGTGATACAAAAATACTTTCAATACATTAATACTCCAAACAAAACAACTATAAAGCTTCCAGAAAGAAGTATCCACACCAATTTGCAGAAAACTGAGATTTTATTGCTTTCTCTATTGACTATTTTTTTCCCCTGGCTATCTGCTGTACAAATGGCTTTATAAGGTATTAAATAAATTCCTTCTAAACTCCCTCAACCATATTTTATTGGTTGCATGGCTTAGTTAAGTCTTTATAACACTAAAATAATATTTCCCTCTATAAACAAACTAACCGTTGTGATTCCAATATTTGAATTCACAACTTACAATTTCAAAGCATTTTATTAATAGGGACTTCAGAACCTTATTGATTTTAATTATTTAACCTATTAAGAA
>MU227240.1:479507-504293 GCA_018584345.1 Thuja plicata | reverse complement strand
CGACCGTTATGCCCATGAGATATGATCATCAACATTATTCCTCTTGAGCAAATGATAATCTACTCCAAAATAGAATAGTTAAGATTACTCAATTTTAAGGTATATCAAGAATAGTTCCATAAGGTATTTACTACTATGACTTATAAAGTGCTAACTCTTTTTTGTAGGGGGGTTTTAAACAAAAAGGTTATTTTTTAAAAATAGCATAGAACTCTGGAAAATGCTATAGTATAGGATGAGACTTTGTAAGGGGCTAACCATAACTGGTTTCTATCTCGTAATATTCTCTTTAGATGTATCATGTTTGTGGGAATAACTCAAATGCTTATGGGGAGGATAATGCTTAGACGCTCGAATTACGGTGTGGATCTTGATTATTATGAGTATATGTAATCAAGGGCTCTTTCTTACAAACTAGATATATGCAGTGAAAGGCTAAAAATAACACCTAAATGTGCAGAATTATAATTTCAAAATGCTAAAATAACTAAGGGAATGCCCTTAGACATGGAATCAATGTAAAGGATGGTATATCATCATATTGTATTCCCCCATAAAACATATGTATTTTATACGGTCTGGGCTTTGGTCCTGGGCAAGACTGGAGGTTTTCTTCTCCATACTTTCCTACCAGTGCCTGCAGTGAATGGAAACTTTGTAAGCTATTACTTCTATTAATAAAATATATTGGCTACGACCTTTTACTAATAAAAAAAAGATAAAGCAAACAATTTTTGTTTTTTGTTTATGACCATTTACTCTTCATATTTCAAGTCAAATAGTTTGTAGACTAAAAATGTTATAACCAAATATCTTTATAAATAAGAAAATCATTCACCTACACATTCCAAACTTAAAATTGATTTTATTGAACAAAACCTATATCTCTTACACATACACCAAATTACCCATTTTTTTATACCAAATGAGATTAATAGTTAATACAACAAGAAAGGAAATGTCATTTAACTAGATTTATCACACCTCTTTAGACTAATTATTTTAATAAATTGACTACAATAATGCCACTTAAATAGATCTACAATAATTTTCACTGAGAAATGACACAAATAAAATCTAGAAGAATGAGATGTTAAATAAAAATAACAAAACATAAAATGCAAAGAATGTGTCCATAAAATTACAAATGGTAAAACTGAGCCTTTAAAACTACACAATCAATATGTTATTTATAGGTAAATTAAATAATTTATTTTCACTTAAAACTTACAAGGTTTATAGTACTTAGTTAGAGTATTCACTCTTCATATAAGACATTTTAATCCAACACAACAAATGGATTCATTTCCATTTTACCTTTTAATTACACATTAGATACATTAGATATGTTGTCACTACTACATTATTTGTGCATTTAGCCTTCTCACTACTCTTATTTAGTCCAAACGAATGAGAAAAACAATACGTACAATCCCCGATCACAACATTATCTAGTTATGTTTTGTCACCAATCTCTTCATGATCCTTCTTGAAAGTAACTAGCTCCATGTTCATCAAGGCATGTACAACATCTTAAACCACATCTATCTAATCTCATTTTCTATTGCACAAAGTTTACAAAACTCTTGAACTTAGAGTTTATTGAGATAGAGAAAAAAAATCCATTTCTAAATTGCATCAACAAATAGATAAACATAAATACATTAAAATACAATAAAATATAACATTAAAAATAAAAATTATATTGAATGGTATAACAAATCCAAACTACATGGGTTGTAGAATATTCAACAACCATCCACCTATACTACTAACTAATTTAATACACCACATTAATTAAAATGTACATCTATCCTATCATAATACAAAATAGAACGTTTGCAATTATATAGAAGATTGCAAAGGCAACTTCAAAATATGTAAAGTTGAAGTTAATGATTGAATGTAGCACAATTCCTATCATAATACAACATAGTGCAATATATAAATAGAACCATAAACTTGAATTCAAATATTGTTTAATCTGTTTGATACTCATGAAAAAATAGTTACATTAAAAAACAATATTTAAATCACTTTGAAAATTCAATATTTAAATCACTTTGAAAATTCATGTTAAAACTGAGGACCAATAAACAACTCGAAGATAACAGAGCGTTTAAAAAAACCGGAAAAAAATCTTTTCTACTTCTATTTCGTATTGTTACTTCAAGGTTAAGTGAAGAGTTGGATAAAAAATAAAAATAGAAAATGGAAAGATATATTGACACATATAGTGATTTGCATGGATTGAATTATTTAAACCCGAGTACGTATTTTATTAATAGGTTTTATTATTAAGTAGTTTTAATGTGTTAATTAAATGTATATATATATTTTAAATTGTATTCTTCTAAACCAATTTTTTCCCTTGTTTTTTTTTAGTTTGAGTTAGAAGTTACTTTTGTTTTATTTTAATAACTAGAGATTGTCTTTTTTTGTATTATATATAAGGACATCAAAGAAAATAACTGAAAAAATTCAGTTAAGCGAGTATCAAAAAATAGGAGGCACAACCTCACAACATAAGATCACATCGGCAAGTATAAGTATTGCATAAACAAATCAAAACTATTGTACTATAATATATAATATAATTATATAAAAGTTGATTAAATTAAATTATGATTAATCTTTCAATAGATTTTATTTAAATTTTAAATTTTAAATCTGGTTTTACTTATAATTTTGAATATAAAAATTAAAATATTAACTTTGAAATTATAATATTTTATTAGAAATATTATTGTTTTTGATTTTAAAAAGCAGCCAAAATGGGGACTGACCCGAACAGAAAACCAGCACGAGGAGTGCCGAAAACCAGCAAACTCTCAGCCTATGCCACTTTTGAAAACCAGAAACCAAGAAAGAAAATCAATAGGCCCCAGCTCTAACACGGAGCTGGTAACCAGCCTGGAAGTCCTAACAGGCCCCAACCTCACCATGAGGTTGGTAACCAGCCTGTGGTAGTGATTAACAATAGAGTTAATATTAACAGTAAAAAGCAACATATAACAATAATTAACAGTAAAAACCAGTCTGGTAGTCTTAACAGGCCCCAACCTCACCATGAGGTTGGTAACTAGCTTGTGGTATTAATTAACAGTAGAGTTATCATTAACAGCAAAAAACAACAGATAACAGAAACTAGAATTTAAATCTAGATCAACCAAGCCTACATCGCCCAACCAGAGAGTCTAGTAAAAAAGGTTAACCATAGTCAAAAGGGGGCTAATTGGGGTTACCTTCCCTGCCTTTCAACAGAAGCTTCAACCAATCGTCCGCAAGGAACTGGTACAATTTTTCATCCTTACACTCACCTCCCAGGTTCGTTTTCTCCATGTGAAGGAGTTGGAGTGTAGTGGCAGCCGCATGCATAACCTTCACATCAAAATCCACAATCTTGTTGAAGCTTTCCCTGAGATTATTGATTTCCGCTCTCATTTCCTTTATCTCCACCTTGGGGTCAGACAACAACTCCTGAGGACGAACATTACCAATGGGGGTGTCACTCACAGCATCAGGCAGTTTATCCTCTATTTTTTTAGGATCCTCTGGGGTAATATTTATAACCACCTGAGGGCTAGGGGACTGTGAGGTTAGGAGAGGAGAGTCCGCTTTCTTCTCCTCAAAGAGTTTTTTCTTCGAGAGGTCATAGGCGGGGAGACCGAAACTGCCCAAGACTTGAGAGTCATGGCTTTGCTTCTTTTTCCTTATCCTTCTCCTCGACCTTAATTTTCTTTCCCACTTTAGAATTCCCCCTAGTTGCCTGCTTGATATCTTCTTCCTCTTCAGAACACCTCTTTCTCACAGCTTTTTTCTTGAATCTAGTTTTTGTGGCTATTATGTTAGATCTCTGTCTGCTGTCGTTCTCCTCCTCCTCACCTTCAGAATCAATGGTGATTTGGTCACCGTCGGCCGAGCTTAGTTTATTTTTCTTGGAGACTGGGGTTTTGGAGGAAGTCATGGGGTTGGATAGCGTGACTTGAAGCTCATTAGGGTTCATAGAGTGTTGTGTGGAGATATGAAGAGAAACAGTCCTAGGTGGGCAGAGGGCTAAATAGAAATTGTAAAGGAAAAACATTAAGCCCTGATGGAGGATGCAATAATTCTGCCTAGATTTCATTTTAACTCTTACATCCAGAATAGACGCTTCCATCGAATGGAGAAGAAAAAATGGAAAGGATATGGAATCATTGTACCTAAAGTGGTTGAGGAGAGGGAAATGGTAGTTGTAATAGGTGCTGAAGCGGCCTTCCAGAGTGATGTACTTCATCAGAATGAGGCACATTTCATCCCATGGGTCGGGCAATGACAATCTGTTGAATCCTCCCCTAAAACGTTCAGGGATCTCTGCTTTTTTAAAGAACCGTTTCATATGGGTGTCATCACGACTTTTGGTGATCTTCCATTTTTTCCCCTCTGTGGAGAGACTTGTGGCTTGCGCGATAACCTCCTCATTAATCTCAAATGTTATTCCATTAATTGTTACTTTACGCTCATCCCAAGTTTTCACCAATTTCAGAGAGACTAGTTCATCGCTGCCGCCCATAGCCTTGATGAATGGGAAGAAACCGCCCTCCTTGAGGTAGTTGAGAACACACAAATTTTTGATTATATCATCCTCGATCTTAGCGGGTTCCACCCGCACCATATCTCCGCCCATCTCTGAGTTGTATTTAGGCAAGTCTTCCTCCTTAGTCTCAACTGACATCCAACCTTTCCTTCCTTTTTTCAGCACAACCCTCACCAGAGCAGAGCAATAAACCCAATAGATGTAGCACTTTTGTCTCCAAACAAAAAACCAGGTGGTAATAATGTCCGCCTTCTCACAGAGTTGGCGCGTACTATTCACATGGTTTGCCGATATGAGCGAATAAGCTTTGCATATCGAGAAATAATTTCTCCATAAAGGCCATAAAGGCATGATGTTGTAATTAATCACATCAGTCATTTAATTCTTTCCCTTGCGCGTGTTATGCTCCACGTCTTCTTTTAATTTGAAAAAGCTCGTACTCTTTTTAAAAATGGCATTGATAGCTCATCTTTCAAGTTGGCGATAATTAATATGACCACATCCCGTATCTCTTATAAAATTTGAAATGATGCGGCACCTCGTGAACTTGCCTGCCGACTTTTTCAACCAATCAACATCAGCCTTGTTAAACATTATTAACATTGCTTTCTTTTTCCATAAGCCGAATAACATGCTTGGGTAGGGAGTTTAAGTTTCTCCAACATCTTAAGCTATTCACCGCAAGACCCATGGTTTCCAGCATGTCTGCCACCACATTACCTTCATGGTAAATGTGCTGTAGGTTGAATTCATCAAACCTAGGGAGCAGCGAACAAATGTCATGCAACACATTTGCCAAAATCCAGCCAGTAGTATAGTTCCCTTTAACCAGCTCAATAACAATTTTAGAATCACCTTCTATGATTAATCTTTTAATCCCTATATCAGACGCGACCTTTAGACCCCATAGGAGAGTAGCCATCTCAGCCAAATTATTAGATCCCTTTCCAAGGTGGACCGCATAGGCCAAGATAAGGTTTCCTTTATGATCTCTAAAAATACCTCCTCCCGCAGCAATGCCATTAGAGGCAGCACCATCAAAGTTCAACTTAGTTATGTTTTCCTCCAGGGGTGACCATTTAGTGTTAAGTCTTGTCAGAAATTTGGAGTTGTCCATCGCATAGAAGGAAGTGGGAAGAGCCCATTCCTTGGCTATCATACACTCTAGTCCCTTGGGGGGACGGGGGGGGGGGGGGGGGTTTTNGGGGGGGGGGGGGGGGATTTTCCAACGATAGGTTTCCAGGTTTTCCTTCAGAAGATTCATAGTTAGCCGCACTGTACCTTCAACATTACTGTCTTCTCCTCTAAAAATTCGATTGTTTCATTCCTTCCATAGACCCCAACAGACATGCGGGGGTAATAATTGCCAAAGGATGTGAATGAGAGGGTGCTCAGCAATTCGACCCCAGTTATTAATGAATTGGTCTAAGTGCTCCAAAAAGACCCAATCCAGTTGCAGTTTGCTCATTATTTTTCCCCACGCCTAAGAAGCGTAAGGGCAGTGAATAAGGATATGATTTATAGTTTCTGCTTGCATTTTACAAAGAACACACCTGTTGACCAGCTGGAGCCCCCATTTCTGGAGGTTGTCTAACGTAACAATTTTTCCATGAAGACCGGTCCACTAGAAAAAATTAATTTTGGGGATGAGCTAGGGGAGCCACACCTTTCCCCAACTAAGCTCATCGGCTAGAGCCTTGATGTTAGCATGGTAAGCAGATTTGACCGTAACCTCCCCCGATTTGATGTGGCACCACACAGCCTTGTCAACAATTTGAGAGATGGGGATCCTGATCTCGACAATCATTTTCTATAGTTCCATAATGTGGGGTGGGATATGCTCCTAGTCATGGTAAGCATTTGCAAGGTTCTTCCATTTCAAATCTTGAGAAATGTAGTCATTGAATTTGTCTCCAAAGTGAGAAGTCAAATGATCTCTGAGGAGACTAAGTTTATTTCTACTGAGAGGTTTATCTCCTACCCACCAATCCTCCCAGAAACTTATCTGTTTACCGTCACCCACCACCCATTTTAGGCTTCTGAGGAGGGATCCTTTACTTTTCACCATGAAATTCCAAAATTTAGATCTAGTGGGTTAGTTTTGGCCCATGGGGAATTGGTCGTTTAAGTAGTATTTGGCCTTCAGAATTTTACACCAACCCAAGTTACCTTTAAAGAGTTGCCACCCAAGTTTGGTAATTAGCGCCTTGTTAAGATCTTTTATCTTTCTCACTCCCAGTACTCCCACCTTCTTGGGTTGGAAAACTGTTTCCTAGCTAATCAGGTTCATTTTAGTCTTTTCCTCCATTCTGGACCAAAGGAAGTTCCTTTGGATTTTTTCCAGTTTCTCTATAGTTTTGTCGTTGATTTTGAAAAGAGATAGAAAGTAAACCGGTATTCCTTGGAGGGCTGCTGCTAGAAGTTGGAGCTTTCCCACATTACTTATGACCTTGCCTTTCCATCGTGCCAATTTTTTCTACATTCTTTCACGAATAGAGTTCCAGAAAGGGTTGGAGACTTCCTTCACAGTGAGGGGGAGCCCGAGATAAGTGTCGGGAAGTATACCACCCTTACAACCAATACATTCTTTGTTCAAAATTAAAGAAGTAAATTTTTATTTTACTGTAATTAATCACCTGACCTGAAGCCTCTGCATAAACATTCAGAAAATCTTTCCATTCTCTCACTTCTCTGATGCAGGCTTTCCCAAACAGAAACGTGTCATCCACAAATTGTTGAATGATTTTCAGAGGAAGAGTGGAGGCTGGTTTGAATCTAGCAATGTGGCCAAAAGCATACAGTCTCAACAGATTATGGGCCAGCACCTCAGCCACTAGGAGGAACAGATAAGGGGATAGAGGGTCACCTTGGTGCAAGCCCCTCTCCAGATTAAAGGACCCCCAAGGAGAACCATTAACAAGAACTACAAATTCAACAGTTTCCACAACCTCCTTGACAATTCTAATGAAATTTGCATTAAAGCCAAGCTTATTTAGAACCCCGTACAGGAATTTCCAAATCACCTTATCATACGCCTTAGAGATATCAAGTTTCAGTGCCATGCCAGCATTATAACCTCTATCCATCGAGTGAGTGATTTCATGGGTAGTGATAGCCGCATCTAGGATTTGCCTTCCCGGAACAAACCCCTTCTGGTTGGGGTTAATAATTTTACCCAGGAGAGGTTTGATCCTATTTGTGATGATTTTTGAAAGGATTTTATAAACTGTGTTACAGAGGCTGATCGGCCGGAAGTCACTTAGTTCCTTGGGGTCTTGGATTTTGGGGACTAGAACAATGTAAGTTTTATTAATACTCTTGAGGATTTTTCCAGTTCTAACAAAATCACGAGCAGCATGGATAATATCATATTTTATGACTTCCCAGAAATGCTGGAAGAAAGCCGGGGGAAATCTGTCCAGCCTGGGAGATTTAAAAGCCCCCATGGAGAAAACCGTAGTTTTGACTTCCTCTTTAGAGACCTTGGATAGAAGCCAATCATTCTCTTCTCTAGAAATAAGAATCGGGATAGCTTCCAGAAGATGAGAACTGCCAGAGTCAGCCCCCCTTCGAAGCGGGTTCCTAAAAGTGTCACGAAAGAAATCCGCTGCATGATTGCCCATTTCTTCTTCCTCACTCATCACCACCCCATCGGCAGCCAGTGATTTAATAGTATTTCTTCTCTTATGAATTGAAGTAGATCTGTGGAAAAAAGCTGAGTTGCGGTCACCTTCCTTGAGCCATTGCATGCAAGATCGTTGCTTCCAGAAGATTTCCTCCCTTTTGATGTTATCTTTCCATTTATTCCTCCATCTCTCTTCCTCAATATGAGCTTCCCAAGAGGAATTGCCCATGGCCATTTCATTTTGGATGAGATTAATTTTTTCCTCTATCTCTTTTTTGCACTGGAAAATGACCCCAAACTTATTTTTACTCCATCCATGGGCCTCCCTTTTAATAATTTTAAGCTTCTCAGCTATTCTGAACATAGCCGTACCTCTAATAGGTGTGTTCCACCACCTTTTTATGCAGTCTTCAAATTCCTAGTGAGAGTGCCACATGATCTCATAGCGGAATGGCCCGGGTCCAGCACGGGCTTTCTCCACCCAGTCAAGAATCAGAGGAGAGTGATCAGACACAGCCCTTGGGAGGTGTGAGAGGCCAATTAGAGGGGCAATATCCCACCCACCGGAGATCAACCATCTATCCAGCCTAACCTGAACAAGGTGCCTGCCTTTTCTATTGTTAGACCAGGTAAAACCCGTACCCTGTAACTCAATATCAACCAAATCACTAATCCTCATGAAATTCGCTAGCTCTTGCATACTATCAAAATAATCTTGGGACCCTCCCAATTTCTCAAAGAGAAATAGGGGAGAATTAAAATCCCCAGCACACATAATAGGGTAATCTTGGTTGTCAACAATGAGGTTAGAGATTTCCCCCCAGAGTCTACCCCGATCCGTTCTAGAGTTTGGGGCATAAATGTTGAACATATACCAAGAGGAATTATTCCAAGTAAAAAACACAGCCAGAAAGTTATGAGAAGAAACCACAATTTTACTAGATAACTTACTAGGATTCCAGAGAGTAGCAACACCACCTGAAGCCCCATCAACTTCACTGTATAGGAAGGCCACCCCAGGCCAAATTTTATCAACCAGCGGCGCAAAATTACTGTGCTTCATTTTAACCTCTTGTATGAGAACCATATCAACTTGGAGCTCCATAATATACTTCTTTAGTGCGAACTATTTTTGCAGGCTGTTCATGCCCCTTATGTTCCATGAGAGGAACTTCATCTTTTACCTTTTTGAGAGTCTTCCAGGGTTAGTTGCCCTCCACTGGCAATGGCCCTTGCTGCTTCCTTAGCTCTGGTCACCTTGGTAGTCGGGCGGCCCACTTTGTTTTCACTCCCTACATCAGCCTTCTTTTTTGACTCCAGTCCATCATCCGTCTTCTTTCTCCTGGTTTTCATTTTGGGTTCTAACCAGTCGGAGACCGAAATCAAAGGCGACAGGGAGGATTCTCTCATAATTTCCTCTCCAAAATCTAAACCGCATTGCTGGGTGGAAGAAGTTTCCCCCCAAAATTTTCCCGTCAGAGCACTTTCAGACACCCGAGTCTTGTTTTCCATGTTGGTATCACAACCATTTGGACTATTAATGATAGTGTTCGAGACATCCATTAATACTATGAACATTTCTCCAACTTCAGGGGCTGTACCCATCTCTACTGTAGAGTTCACTCAGAGAATCTCACCTTCTTATAAAGCCTTAACCTTCTCGGCTTCTGTGTTCCTTTCTGGCTCTTCCTTCCTCTGCCCTTTTTCTCAGACTTCATTCTTCTCAGTCTCTGTGTTTTTTACTGACCCTTCTAACTCTAGTTCACTACCTTGGGAGGGGAATCCATCACTGGAAGGAAGAACAACTGTGGTATTCACCGTAGACACAATAGACTCATTATTGTTAACCTTAGGTGACAGGCATGTGATAGGTTGTTCCTTCAGCCTAGCAGAGCCCTTGCAGTTAGTCACCACATGCCCATTTTTCCCACATTTCTGGCAATGTAGTGTGGAATTTTCATAAATAATGGCCTGGTTCCAGCTCCCCCACTTGGACTTAAGTAGTACAAAGTTGGGAAGTGGGTTATTCATCGTGACATTGACACAAAATATAGCAAACACCAGGCGTGATTTTGACAGAGTAACCGAGTCAGCAGTCACATAGCTTCCAAAGGAGTTCCCTATCCATCTAAACACTTTATTATCCCAGAATTTCAAGGGAAGACTAGGAAGGCGGACCCAAACCGAAGCAGCTTTTTGCAGATCAATTTCTGGGTTAAATCCAGGCTTCCATTTAGCCATTAGAAGAGCGTGCCTCCCATAGTACCAGCTCCCTGTAGAAACACTACTGAAATCTGCCTCAACATTAAATTTGAATAGGAACAACCCCCTGGCATAGTAAAAACTGATAGAGATCCTTTAACTTTCCACCTGGCTGTACACCAGTTACGCACCATCTCTATGGTGGGCCTGAAGGCCACAAACCTCCCAACAAGGGCAAGGTGTAGGGCAGCAAATATGTCCTCCACAACTCCATCTGGGACAGAGATATCAAGACCGAATTCTCTCACCGAGAATTTAGGCATCTCAGGGGTGTTAGGAGATTCAGATCCCAACACCGCCTTCTTCCATCCCCCCAACGCAACAACATTATCCACCTTTACAGGCTTAGAAGGGGACCCCGTGGTATCGGTTAAGGCATCAGGCAAGTCAACAATCTCAGAGGAAAAAGGGCCAACCCCTACCAAAGGGGGTTCAAAATCATCTCTCCCCACAAGGACGAGGAATAGGTCCAGACATTCACCTCCCAGCTCCCTCAGAGGAGCGTGGGATGATGCAAAAACAAGCATTCAACACAGAGGCAAAAACCATAAATATTATTGTTATTATTAAGATAAAATTTATTTAAGAATTTACAAGGAACATAGAAAGGTTAATTTGGGTTTACTTATAATTTTGAATATAAAAATTAAAATATTAATTTTGAGGTTATAATATTTTATTAGAAATATTATTGTTATTATTAAGATAAAATTTATTTAAGAATTTATTTAAGAATGTAACTATTTTTTTAATGTAACTGATTATCCTTCATATTAGTGAACGCATTGATCATTTCTATTTTCTCCTTCTCCAAGGACACCTCATCCCCTTTCCCCTTAGCCCAGTCAGCTTTGCTCTCCTTCCGCCACAACTTCGAGCTTATTGATTTTTCTTCTGGTTAAAATTTAGTTTTTATTTTCTATTTAATTTTTGATTAGATTAAATAATTTTTATTTTTTTTATTTTTTTATAGATTAAATAATTTATTATTCATTATTATTATTTTAATTTTTTCACATTTGAATTTTGATATATATTAATTTTACATTTAGTTTATTTAATATTAATTTTAAATTTATATTTAATTTTAAATATAATTTTAATTTATTTAATATTTTTTATAAAATTATAAATAATAATTAAACATTATTAAAAATAATTTAATTTATAATTATTATTCTTGTTTAATTTTTCTTAGTGATAATATAATATAATATGAATTAATTAAAATTGATTTAATATTTAATAATTTTTTATTTTAGTTAATATTAAGATATTATTTTTTTAAATGTGTTTAACTAAATTAAGTTTGCGGCCGTGGAAATTGAAAAATGCCCTCCTCAAAATTTTTTGGATGACTAGTTCCACAATTTTTGGAACCCTAAATTAGGTTTTCATATATCCTTCTGTAGGCAATTACATAAAGGATTGTTCGTTATATTTTTCAATAACCATGAAGTGCAAGCTGCCATCCTCAAGCAGCAGTACTGGACTATTGGCAACACTTCATTTCGGGCCATGGCATGGACCCCTGAGGCCGTTATTGAAGAAATTTTGGCCCTTTCAACCCCAAGATGGAATTTAGTTAAAAATATTATGCCTTTTTTGTGGCGCTTCCTTCCCCAACTTCTAGAGCCGATAGGCAAATTTATTAGAATGGATGGAATGACCAGACTTGTCCCGCATATGGATGCTTGTATTTTTCTTTCTCTCAACCCTGGAAGAGAAATACCTAATGATATCAGTATTACCATCGACTCTGAAACCTATTTATGCCCCATTGAAATTTTGGGTGGTCTTAACACTTGTTTTCTTTGTAAAAAGGAGGGTCATCTTTGGAAGGACTGCCCTATTCTCAAGAAAAACACTACCCCGAATAAAATTCCTAATAGTAATGCTTCAGAAAATATATCTAATCTCAATTTTGATCCTTCATTGTGTAAACCCCCACCGTTGACCACCCCATGGTTTAATCCTCCCACCATTGCACCTCTCCCTGTTTTGCAACCCTGTGTTTTTGCCCCGCAGACTTCTCCTATCTTGGACTACGATCTTACCGATGGTTTCCTTCCCATTTCAAAAAAGAGGAAAAAAGGGCCAAAAAGTCGAACCTCCCAATTGGTGAACAATCTTAGATGGAGATTCCTCCCGTTTGAACTCCCTTTATCTCTCCTGATATTCCCATTAAACACCCTATTCTTTCCGACTCACCTTCCACTGATCCTTGTATGATGAAATAGTCAAACATTGTTTCTATTACCCCTGTGCACTACCTGAAGAACTTTAAAGAAATCTTTGATGAGTTTGTTGTCAAAATTATTCTGGCCGATACCTCTCTCAATCTTAGTCACCTTTGCTCCCTGAACCCGTTTATGGATCTTGACAATACCTCACAAGTATTTTCGGATGATGGTCTAGATCTAAAGAATGATGTTCCTTCTTCTAAATGAATAGGAAGACCATTAGACTCAAAAAACAAACAGCCTTCTGTTAAAAAAATTGGAGGAAACCCTGTGGCTACTATAATGCCTAGTGATGAGGCTGCGGGTGTTTGCGGTTCTTCCCCTCAAAATGTTTCCTCATCAAGTGCACCTCATGGAACATCAGGGGTCTTGAATCCCTGGATAGAAAATATGTAATCAGATGTTTTCTTGGTTCTGTCAACTACATAGACTTCTTGATGCTGCAAGAAATCAAAGCTACTAGATTCACTCTCGAATCCAACTTTAATTTTATTTAGAAAGATGCCATTAAGTTTGTTACTCAACACCCTAGAGGCAGAGGTGGCATTGCTATTTTAATTAATCCTAAATGGGAAAGGGCTATTACTGATAGCGACATTTCCCCCTGCAACAGAGCCTTGTGGATTACTTTTAAGATAAATAACATGGATTTTGGCATTTGTTCTGTTTATGCCTCCAACGACTACAATGAGAGAACTCAGCTTTGGGCCTGGCTTGACGCTCTTCCTAATATTCCTTGGTGTATTGGAGGGGACTACAATATGATTGAGTCTCAAGAGGATAAGACTGGTGGCCTTCCCTTTAGCTGGAAAGGTACTGAAAAGACTCAATGGGACAAAATTAAATAGAATAAAATCCTTTTCGACCCTCTAGTTGGCACCAAGGATTCCAATCCTAGCTTATGGCACACTTGGTGCAACTTCCAAAAAGGACCTGTTAGAATCTATTCGAGGCTGGACCACTTTTATGCTAACAAAAATTTCTTTTCAGTCTTGCCTGATAATTTTGGTAACTTTGTCCGGGTTACCCCCACCACCCTGTCTGATCACCATCTGATCTCTATCTATTTTAGACTTAACAACTACTCTACTTGGATTAAGCCCCCCAACCCTAAATTCATTCTTAACACCAATCTTCTACATGATGAGGACATCCTGATGGAAATTAACCTCATCAATATTCTTAACAAAAACCAGTTTCCACCATTTCCCACATTGACAGATGGAATATTAACATTGATGCGTGGCATATATTATTGAGAACTCTTGGCCAGAAGAAGGCTAAAGACTCTAGGTTCACTGAGAAAATTCTTAATGATAACCTTTTAGAGGCTGAGAATAGAATTCAAGATAATCCTTCAGATGACTTGCTCATCCCCTATGTGGCTAGTGCCAAAGATGTCCTTAGACAACATCAACAGTATAAAATTAAAGGTGCCCAAATTAGATCTCAGGTGTACTGGCTACAGGCGGGTGATAGGGGATCCAAATTCTTCTTTAATCTTATCTTGCAGAAACAGTCTAACTAGTCTATTGACAAAATTATTATTGATGGGCAAGAGATTACTGATTTTGATGACATAAAACATGCCTTTGCCACTTACTACAGGACTCTCTTCACTTCTGTGGATACGGAGGAAGCTAGCACCCTGAGGAACCATTGTAAAACTCTAATTCCTAATAAGATTTCCAACATAGATGCCTCTTTTCTCAGTAGGGAAATCTCTATAGAGGAAATTGGCAAAGCCATTAGCACCCTTAAGATTGACAAGTCTCCTGGACCTGATGGGCTTCCTGTTGAATCCTACAAGGCCAAAAGCAATTAGATCTGCAAAGATCTTCATGATATATATAAGGAAGATTTAATCTTTGGAACTCTTGGCAGAAACATAAAAAGTGGCATCATTAAGTTGCTGCCTAAAGATGGGGATAAGGCCCTGCTTAAAAATTGGCATCCTATCACGCTACTAAATGTCTCATATAAAATATTTGCTAAAATCTTGGCTATTAGAATTGAGAAAATCTTACCCAAATTTGTGTGCCCCACCCAAACTGGATTCATAAAAGGAAGATATATTCTTGAAAACTTAATAACTAGCTGGGAGGCCTTAAATTGGGCTAATTACTCTAAACATAAATCTGTCATGTTCCTTCTTGACTTTGAAAAAGCGTATGACAAAATTGAGTGGAGTTTCATCTCCATGATGTTGGAAGCCTTTGGTTTCCCTCCTTTCTTTTGTAATGCTGTTAAAGTGTTGTTCAATGATGCCTTTTCCCAAATGGATGTCAATGGGTCTCTATCAGAGGCTGTCCTCCTTACTCATTCCATTAGACAAGGCTTCCCACTTGCCCCTGCCCTGTTTTCTATTGTTGCAGATGCCCTATTCTATATCCTTAGAGATGATTCCCTCTCCTAGCCTGTGAGGGGTATCTCCCTTCCTAATGGTTCTGACCTTATTAACTGTCTGTTCGTGGATGATACTGCCATTTTCCTCAAAGCTTCTAAAAATAACTTTGAAGCTCTTCTTGAGAAGCTCAAGATCTTTTGCACCATCTCTGGGGCTCGTTTATCTCATGCCAAATCTATTTGTCTAGGGTGGGATGATCAGCCTCCTCCTTGGTTCCACAAGTTTGATTTCCAATGGAGAGGGCCGCACACCATCGTTAGATATCTTGGTATCTCATTTTCTATAGACCCCTCTCCCAAAGATATGTGGCTTTGGGTTAAGGAGAAAATTTCTAAAAAATTAAACAAGTGGCACAACAGATCTCTTTCCCTTGCTGGAAGAGTTCACGTTTGCCAAAAAATCCTTTCCACTTACAATATATATTATTCTTCTGCCTGGATGTTCAACAATTATCAAATCTTAAAAATCTAGAAAGAAATTAGAAACTACCTTTGGTCAGATGGCAAAGGTAACAAGAAGCTGCATGTTGTGAGATGGCATTGGTGTCACTCGAACAAGCTCCTTGGGGGGCTGGGGTTGAAGGATCTTAAAACCATGGGGATTGCTTTGGCTGCCAAGTAGATCTTCCACTCTCTAGCTGGGGATTATCCTTGGAAAGTTCTTATCAAAAGTAATATTGAAAGAGGTTTCCCCAAGAATGCTAAATCTTGGAAGAACCTTCCTCTTGATGATCTTATTTTTGGAGATTTTCCGGTTATGGTTCAAGGCTCAACTGTATTCAAATCCATTTGGAAATCCTGGAGCAGTGTTAAGAATCTTGCCACTAATAAGGCTTTCCATGATGATAATCAGCTTGTGGGTGAAAGGTCCATTTGGTGGAACCTGCACTGCTCTGGTAGACCGCTTGTCCTCTCCCAAGGGTGTTCTATGAAGTTTTGGCATAAACTTGGTATATCTCAATGTATAGACATTTTTAAAAATGATTACTTGATTAGCTGGGATGAGTTAAGAACCAGGTTTAACATCCCCTTGTCCCAAAAGAGGACTTATAATCTGATCAGTGATGCTTGTAGGAATCTTCCTTCCTACTGTCATGTCGACTCTAATAGAATTATGAAGGTTAAATGACCAGATGTGACTATTATGAGAAAGATCAAAGCCAAGAACATCTACAAGTCGATTGGGTATAATGATTCTATCATTGGCCATGTTAATAAACTCTAGTACTCTAATCTTGATAACCCCGCTTGGAATAAGATCTTTGGTAGACTCTGGAAGTCCCCCATAGAACCTAAACTCAAATGCTTTAAATGGTTGCTAATCCTGGACAGACTCCCTATTAGAAATGATTTCACTACATTGCAGTACTATAATTTCTGTAGAGCTCCTTAATTTGGTAGACATATCTTCTTTGACTACAGGTTTGCCAAAGAAATTTGGCGTATGTTTGGTTTTTATATTCCTACTAATTTTAATGCTTTTGAGATCATCACTAGTCATATTTGTTAGAGTAATCTTTAGTTATTACTCTTTAGTGCTTAAGTTTCACTTAGGCAGTTTCTATTTCTGATAGTTTCCCCTTTAGGGCTTCGGTATCCTTTATAAGGAATCACTGCTTAGTTTGTTTAACAGAGTTTTCACATCTTATTGTAATTCTATTGTTGATAATATAGATTATTTTCTTTCAACATGAATTTGATGTCTCTGGCCTTTTGGCTGTCATAGATCCTTCTATCTTCTGTCTTTTGCTTCTGTTTATGTAATAGCTTTGCATGCAAGTGTTCTTGGGAAGATTGCAGTTTAGCAATCTTAACATGGTATCAGAGCCATCTTGCTGCCGGCTGTTCGAGTTTCGTTGGAGCATTCAAGGGTTTGAAGATTTCATAGCTTTTCTGGCTTCTTTTAGTGGTTCTGGGGGGTCTCTATTTTTGGATGCATTTTGGGCCCAAACGGACACTTCCATTGCGTCTGGAAGGCCCAAAAACCCCAGAATCCATATAAAACTTGTCCATTTTGGACAACTTTGCAATTTGAGGCAAAAAAATTTAGGCCCATAGCCGTACGGCCCTGGCACGCATCCCAAGGTGAGATGAAAAATTAATATTTTTATTTTTTCAAAAAAAAATGTGCAGCGTTTTTTTTGGTTAAAAAAATAAAAAAAAAAATCAAATGTTTTATGCATTTGATTTTTTTGGAATGAAAAAAAAGTTTTTTGGTAAAACTTTTTGAAAAAGTTCTTTTTGCATGCGTATCCTTTTGGTACTGACAGATGACAAGGAAGGTACGTCAGACCTGTGTGCTAACGTCATCAGTACTTATGCCTGCATCACCATGTCGTGATTAATTTTGACATGCAAGAAACCGTCATTCTCTTTGATTTTTTTGTTTTCTGGAGCTGCCTGTGGTTTTTTGGCCGTATCTTGAGCATACGGTATCGGATTTTTAACTTCTTTATATCGTCGGAAAGCTCTTTCCAAGATCTTTCCGAATATGAAGGTTAGGTTTTTTGGTTCCACTGTTTCAATAGCATTTTTTTCTGTTGAAGTCTGATGTCTTTCTTTGCCTTCCGGGAGTCATATCTGGCTCATCCGGACTCCTTTTTCGGCAAACGAGATATCTTCGGAAAGCTGGTTCAGTGTGATATTCAGTGGAAGAGATTATTTTTCTAGATTTTACTCTGGGTTTTCACTCCTCTGCGTTTGGTAGTTTATGCCCTCTGGTGGCATGCTTGGTTCTACAGGTCCGGGGATCTCTTCTTCTGGTTTCATAGTTCACTCTTCTTTCTGACTTCTAAGCTTGCATGCTCTTTCTGTTGCATCTTTGTTCTGTAAACACACTGAGATAAAGTGCCTTACACATTTTTGGATCTTGTACACCTGGTTCGGTTGATGTACTCGCACTGTGTTATAAAGTGCCATGGGGGGTTATGATGCATTTGCCGCTTTAGGCGCATCCACTTTTGTCAAGTGAGTGTACCTTCCACGACATTAGCCCATGTAGTCTGTGTCTGTGACACCACCCTTTATCCTGTGTGTGTGCTTCTATTGCACTGTTGGTGTTCCTGTTATTCTTCTGCAGCTGTTTCTGGTACTGCATTTCAGTGTTCCTGTCACCTCTCCCAGTTCAGCATTATGGGGGGGGTTCACCTGTTGGTTCTATTGCTTCCTGGTTCGATTGATCAGCTCTTCAGACATTTNNCTTCTCTACCTGGTCATGCACTTCAGTGGGGGTTCCAGCAGTATCTTCTGACAGAGTTTTCAGACATGCTTCGGAGATGCTTCTTGCTCTATTCTTGTTCCTTTCTCTGGGACACCTTTTTCTCTAGATTGAAGGTTTTTTCTTCATCTAGTCTGCTTTGTTTTGGGTACCTGATTAGGCCTAGACCCATCTTTCCTGCTTTCTGCAGTAGTTTAGCAGCTTTGCTTCTCCCTAAGTTACACTTAAGGGGGGGTGTTAGAGTAATCTTTAGTTATTACTCTTTAGTACTTAAGTTTCACTTAGGCAGTTTCTATTTCTGATAGTTTCCCCTTTAGGGCTTCGGTATCCTTTATAAGGAATCACCGCTTAGTTTGTTTAACAAAGTTTTCACATCTTATTATAATTCTATTGTTGATAATATAGATTATTTTCTTTCAACATGAATTTGATGTCTCTGGCCTTTTGGCCGCCATAGATCCTTCTATCTTCTGTCTTTTGCTTCTGTTTATGTAATAGCTTTGCATGCAGGTGTTCTTGGGAAGATTGCAGTTTAGCAATCTTAACAATATTGATGGTATTGAAAAGGATTCTAACCTTTTTTGGCATATTCTCTCTTCTAACATCTATGGCAGATCTGGAAGTGCAGGAATGAGGAAAGGTTTGAAGGTAATCCCAGGTTTCTTACTGAGTCTTTCAAAAGTTTCACATTTTTTAAAATCTTTTTGTAGGTTCAAATCACTATGTGGGTGGAGAAGGAAAAATTCAAAAGAATTCTTAAGAATGGGCATGCGACCTTCTTCGCCTATGAGGTTAAGGATGGGCAGTCATGGAGAAACCATATGAACAATTTGCACCTCTTTGAAAGAACCATTAAAGAGTTCAACCAGGAACTCCAAAAGAATAGTAAAATGGCCTCAGACAAAATGATCTTCCTGCTTCACCAAATTAAGAAAAAGAAGAGTATTGTTTGGATGGAGGGAAACATGGGTTGGACTGCCTAGGTGGATGCCTACGATGATATTTTGAGCTAGTATTTCTGATCTATGTTTCCTTTTAAATATATTTGTAATTACCTTTGATACTCTCAGTTGAGGCACTGCCTTGATGACATATAACTGATTGGATGTTTGATAATGATTAAGTTGAAGATGATGCAAGACATTAAATCAGTTAATGGTTTGTATTGTCATTGATGTCAACTTGATATCATCTATATGTGAATAAACATAATGCCAAAGAATTCAAAGAATGAATAGAATAGAGGTTATGCTTTTGACAATGCATAAAAGTCAAGTATTCGCCAACTGACAGACTACACCGGCAGAGTGCACACCATCGGTAAAGACAGAGTCACAGTGATGCCCGACAAGTAGAAGACAGTGTTTCTTGATGAAGCAGAATCAAAGGATGCCTGATGAGCTGGAAACAATGTTTCCTGACGAGCAAGATCCAATGATGCCCGACGGATGGAGATCCTGAAGCTAACTGAAGCTTCACCGACGAAACTGGTAGTTGTCACTGGCGATGAACTGCAGAATTGATCGACAGATCAGAGAGATCAGAAAATGAAAAAATATCTAGTTGGCAGAGCTAAAGGATAGACTTAATTGGTTGTTTTATTTTCTTTATTCAACCATCGTTAAGTAATTGATTTGTACAATTGGCAAGAAGATAACTATGAGATAAATCAGGAGTTAAAGCCATAAATCAATTTGGCTGGATTGTTTTTCATGCCAAGAATCAACAATCAAGAATCAAGAACCTAGAATTAAGGGATATCATGTCTATTCAAGAGACAAGCATAATTCATTTCTGGAAGCAATCAGATACACAAGGGAGTGAATTGATAGAAAATGTTGAAGAGAAACTGATGAAGGTTAAAACTTCATGCATTCCTGATCAATCAAGCTAAGAGAGAGCTAAAGAATTCTGCAGACACTGATGAACAGAAAAGCACAACATCACAGAGCAGAAAGAGTTAAGTATAAAGGAATTGAATTGATACATTGATCAAAAATATATTGTAAGTAAATAGATCTGAAAATCTGCAATTTAGTTGCATTAGAAACAGGTCATTTTGTTTCAGTTTAACCATTGAAGCATTAAGTCTCTTAACAGAGCAGGACTTAACATTCTTTTGTAATTGAGGTATATCCTAATAGATTACCAGAAGGTTGACTCATGATAGGAGCATCGGTCTTACCTAAAGCCTATTGAAAGTCTAAGAAGAAGGCTGATTCAAGGATGGTAGGAAGATTAGCATAAAGCCGATTGACAGTCAAGAGACTAATCCAAGGATGGTAGCATAGATGCCAGATACTAAGTGACAACCTATGTAAAAAAATCCTCTAACAAGGTCGCACTTATATGTGTGTTTGTAACCTTTAACAGGGTTGGCTCCTAATAGGGCTCACTTCAGAAGAGTGAAAATTTGGGGTACCGGTCCCAGTGGTTTTTCCCTTAACAGGGTTTTCACGTTCAAAATCCTTGTGTTATATGTGTATGTTTTATTACTTTATTGTTTTACATTCTACATATGCATTTATGGATTGATTGGTATACTTTGCATATTTACTGAGCATCGGTAAATACAGTTTACTACTTATCAGTTATCAAGGAGAACAAGGACAGACAAGGTAAACCGACAGACAATTATTTATTTCAAGTATTTCAAAGGCATACATCTTGTTAGGACTTAATAATTTGAGAAGTATTGATTGATGGATTAAAGCTTAAAATTGGATAAATACTTTGAGGCCATTGATTCACCCCCCCTCTAAGTTATTACTAACAATTGGTATCAGAGCTTGTGTGCTTAGAAGGAAGGTTTCAAGACCTAAGTAAAGATCACAAGATGAACATACGAGATGTGCCCAAGTTGAACAAGGACAACTTTGCTTCATGGAAACGTAGGATAAAGCTTCACTTATCAGGTATTGGCAATGATATTACTTAATAATTAGATACTGCATATGTGTTTCCTACAGGACCATTGATAGTAGATCAATTGAGAGTAAAGTATGAACACAACTGCATGGTTATAGAGCTTTCAACCTCACTCTCTGATGTTGAATTTGAGGATGTCAAAGATTGCAAAAATGCAAAGACAATGTGGGACAAGCTGAAACTTGTACATAGTGGTGATGCAAATGTTCTGAGAGCCAAGGCAGAAAGCCTTAGAGGAAAATTTGATGATCTCAGAATGAAAGAAGGTGAAAACATCACATAGTACATCACAAGAATAAAAAAATTAGTCAATGCTATACGAGGTGTTGGAGGTACACTTGAAGAGGAGACAGTGGTAAGTAAAATCTTAAGAACCTTATTGCCCATATATGCTATTAGAGTCTCTGCTATTCAAGAAATGAGAGTATTAGAAAATAATATATTCACTCTTGATAGCCTGATTGGTAGATTGATTTCATTCGAGATGAATAATTTTGATAATAGTGTCTTACAAAGTTTAGAGTCTGCAGTCAAGTCTTCTATGAGAATAAGTAAATCTAGCCAGAGACATTCATCTAGAAGAGACAGTGAAAGTGAAAGTGAAGAAGATCTAGATGAAATTGAAGAACTCGTGAATAGAAGAATGCTAAGAGGCAAAGGTAAATACAAAGGTAAGTTACCACTTGTATGTTTTAATTGTAAAGAGATTGGACACTTTACTGCAAGATGTCCTAAAAGAAAAGATGACAAAAGTGATAATAGATCTTTTGAGAAGAAATCTGACAGAGGTGATAACAAAGATTACAGAGGTTACCGATGATCATAAAGGAATGATACCTGAGATTACAAGGATAAAGGGAAGAAAGATAGCTATCTAGCTGCTTGCAAAGATGAAGATACTGACACTGAACCAGATGATGATGTTGAGATAGTGTTTGTAGCTGTGAAGGATGATTCAGATGAAGATGAAAGGTATGAAGAAACTGCACTCATATCTAAAATTAGTAAGAATGATATCTGGATTATAGATAGTGGCTGCACTCACCATATGACTGGTGACAAAGAAAAGTTTAATACTTTTGAATACTAGAAAGGTAGTACTGTAAGAATGGGAAAAGATTCACCTTGTCAAATTGAAGGTAAAGGAACAATAATGGCGAATAACTTGATTAAATGTGAAAATGCTTATTGGGTAAAATGATTGAATTATAATCTGTTGAGTGTTTCTCAGCTGAATAATTCAGGTCATAGAGTAGCATTTGAGAACAAAAAGGCAAAGATCTTTAATGAATCAGGAACACTAATTGGTACCGGTGGATAGACCAAAAGTAACTTATTCTATCTGAATGATACTAACCCCACTTGCTTGATGACTTGAAATGAAGAAATATGGCTATGGCACAAAAGGTTGTGTCATGTGAAATTTGACAACATGATGAAGATAAGCAGGAAAAGAAGTGTAAGAGGCTTAGCAATGATGACAAAGACCGACAACATCATGTGCAAGAATTGTCAAAAAGGTAAAATGACAAAGTCTAGTTTCAAAAGAAAAACCCATACATCTGATTATATTCTAGAACTAGTCCATACTGATTTATGTGGACCTATGAGGAAAAAGAGCAATTATGGAGATAGATATTTTATTCTCTTTGTTGACGATTATTCTAGAATGATGACAGTCATGTTTCTAAAAGAAAAATCTGAAGCATTCAAGATGTTTAAATGGTATAAGGCTATGGTAGAGAAACAAACTGGTAAGAATCTAAAATGTTTGAGATCAGATAGAGGAGGAGAATTTATATTAGATGAATTCACTAATTTTTGTAATGAGCATGCTATAAAAAGATAGGTTTCTTCACCAAGAATACCACAGCAAAATGGGATTGTTGAGAGAAGGAACAGATCAATAGTTGACTGTACAAAAACACTGATGATAGAGAAGGACATCACCTCGATCTTCTGGAGGGAAGCTATTAGCACAGTTGTCTACACACTTAACAGAGTACAATTAAGAAAGGACTCAAAGAACACTCCTTATGAGCTATGGTATGGTAAAACACCCAATGTAAGTTACTTCAAAATTTTTGGTAGTCAATGTTATGTCTTAAAAGATCAAAGAAATGGAAAGCTAGAAGCCAAAATTGATGAAGGTATTTTTCTGGGGTATTCGCCCAAAAGCAAAGCTTTTAAATGTCTACTCAAGGCTTCTAAAAAAATAGTTGAAAGTGCAAATGTAAAGATTGATGAATTTGCAGAAAAGAATGAGCTGAAAAGAAGAAAAGAACCAGAGGACTACAACAAGTTTGTATACAATGAAGAACCCATCACTTTACCTGAGCAACAGTACATAAATCTAGAATAACAAAATGTTGCAACCGACGGTCAGAATGTTGTTATCGACGGTCAGGATAATGATCAAGGTAATGTGCAAGGTAATGAAAATCAAGCTGATATGCAAAGAGCTGCACCTATACTTGCAAGATATGTAAGATGGAACCATCTAGAGGACCATATCATAAGAGATAAGAAAGTTGGTACAAGAACAAGAAGTAAGTCTTTAAACTCAAATTGCTTAATTTGTGAGTTTGAACCAAAATCTGTCAATGCTGCACTAGACAATGAAGAATGGATAAGTGCTATGAATGATGAGATTGAACAGATTGAGTAGAATAAGACATGGTCACTTGTGCCAAGACCAGATGACAAGAATTTCATTGGTACAAAATGGATGTTCAGGAACAAACTAAACGAGAATGGAGAAGTCACAAGGAATAAAGCAAGACTAGTATGCAAGGGGTATGCACAAGAAGAAGGTATAGACTATGGAGAAACCTTTGCACCCGTTGCTAGGCTAGAAGGAGTAAGAATTCTACTTGCTTATGTTGCATACAAAGGATTCAAAGTATATCAAATGGACGTCAAGTATGCATTCCTGAATGGAATACCTTAAGAGGAGGTATACATCTAGCAACTAGAAGGGTTTGTGGATCCAGACAAAAAGAACATGGTATGTAGACTTCACAAAGCCTTGTATGGATTAAAACAAGCTCCCAGAGCTTGGTATGAACGACTTCATTCCTATCTAATAAGTATTAGATTCATAAGGACTAGTGAGAACAATAATCTTTATTTGAAAGAAGATACTAATGCTAACACTTTGATTGCTGAAATATTTGTTGATGACATCATATTTGGAGGCAATGATAAAAAATGCAAATTATTTGCTGATGAGATGAGAAAGGAATTTGAGATGTCTATGTTTGGAGAGCTCAAGTTCTTTTTTGGTCTACAGAAAATTCAACAAAGGGAAGGTATTTTCATCACACAGTCCAAATACATCAAAGAGGTCCTGAAAATATTTAAGATAGAAGATTCCAAACCTGTTGGAACACCGATGGCTAGTGGATGCAAATTAACAAAGGAAGACAAGACAATAGAGGTAAATCAGACTCTATACAAATCAATGATAGGAAAACTCATGTATGTTGTACACACTAGACCAGATATTGCACATGCAGTAGGAATTGTT
>MU227240.1:459490-470691 GCA_018584345.1 Thuja plicata | reverse complement strand
AGGATGGTAGTAAGATTAGCATAAAGCCTATTGACAGTCAAGAGACTGATTCAAGGATGGTAGCATAGATGCCAGATACTAAGTGACAACCTATGTATAAAAATACTCTAACAAGGTCGCACTTAACCATGTGTTTGTAACCTTTAACATGGGTAGCTCCTTATAGGGCTCACTTTAGAAGAGTGAAAATTTGGGGTACCGGTCCCAGTGGTTTTTCCCTTAATAGGGTTTCCACGTTAAAAATCCTTGTGTTATATGTGTATGTTTTATTACTTTATTGTTTTACATTATACATATGCATTTATGGATTGATTGGTATACTCTGCATATTTACTGAGCATCGGTAAATACAGTTTACTGCTTATTGATTATCAAGGAGAACAAGGATAGACAAGGTAAACCAACAGATAGTTATTTATTTCAAGTATTTCAAAGGCATACATTTTGTTGGGACTTAATAATTTGAGAAGTATTGATTGATGGATTAAAACTTAAAATTGGATAAATGCTTTGAGGCCACTGATTCACCCTCCCCCCTCTCAATTATTACTAACATGCCTCTGAACTATGGTCTTTTTGTCGTGATACATTGAACTAGTTCGGTTAAATTGTTTTTGAAACCCTTATTATTAATACAAAAAAAATGTGTTTAACAAATTTTATTATTTAATACTTTTATTATTGTCAACATGAAACTAATATTTTAATATTTTTTAGTTTTCATTTATTCCATTTTTTTATTTGTAGTATTTTATGTTTTATTTAATTTGGTTATGTAGGAAGTTGCCTTTTATTTTTAATTGCAAACTAAAAAAAGAGCCTAATCCTTAGTCCTTGAGTGCATGCATTTGTTTTTATAGTGACATCACATGAATATTCTCTACATATGACATGTGGATAGATAGATATAATTGGTCTTATAGTGCTCGAGTACTAATGCTTATTTTTTCATTTATTTCTGTGTAAGAAGGTTTCATGCACAAACCATGTTCCTTTTTAGGGATATATAGGTTTCATTTCCTACTACATACCTTATTTTCATGGGGGCATAAAGATAGTTGCAATAAACTATGTAATCTACCTTGAGTTTCAAAATAAATTCCATTTCAATTTAAATTTGTTGCTTTGGTTGATTTCCTCTATGCCATTTTAGGGTATTGAGGTCACCATACTATAAATGATCTATTTTATTTCCTACCCATGCTCTCTACTTCTAAAAATATTGACAATAAGATTTTTGATATATTATTCCATATGTATATTCAACATATTGGCCCCTCCTTCATCTTCAACTATTTCAATATTTATAATATTGAATTCAATCAAATGGCTTTAAACCCTTGGTCAGGTGTTGTTTTAATTAAATTGATGATTCATTTTAATTCAAGCATAGTTTTTCCCAATTTCATATGATGAAGTCTCTTTTCATCCCAACAAGTGTCTATAATGAAAACTAATTTTAATTATACTTGTTAGAATTTTAGACTAGTGAGCAACAATTATTTCTCTCTATAATTCATTCATTGAATGGATAAGTGGATGCTAATTAGTTATTGTTTGCTAATACCAGATGTTACTTGGCTATTTTAAGTCTTCTCCTTCTCCTTAGAACTACATCTGTGGTCAAAGAATACTTTTTTAATAAGCACCATAATCAAATTCGTCCCATCACTAAAGTGTTTAATGCATATACCTACTATGTTACAAATTCTATCTTCTCCATCTACAAGGAGTACAATTTCTTTCATACAAAAAAACTTGTTAATACAGATTTGGTCCTCTTGTTCATATTGGTAATATAGAGACACAAGATCTAAATTTTTATGGTTTACAAATACACTTAGCATGCCAACTATATACCTTATTATTATAGGGGCATAATGATAGTTGCAATAAACTATGTAATGGTACCTTGATTTGGTGAATAAATTCAATCTCAACTTTAGATAGTTGGTTTCATTGCTTTCCTCGCTATGCCATTTGAAGGTATTGAGGCCACACATTATGAATGAACTATTTTTAATTTATGTCCATGGTACGTACTTCTAAACATATTGTTGCTAAGATTTTAGATATATTTTTTCATTTGTATATTCACCATATTGGACCATTCCCCATCATCTCCAACTTTTTGAATATTTATATTAAATTCAATCAAATGATATTAAGCACCTATTTAACTCTTTTTAAAATTAAATTGATGATTCATTTTCATTCAAGCATAGTTTTTCCTAATTTTAGATGGCCATGTCCCTTTTAGTCCCAAATCAAGTGCCTCTAATTATGCTAAGGGCATCCTATATAGTGGTAGAAAGGGGGACTTCATAGCTCCATGTACAGAAAAAGAAAACTAGATAATTATATGCAAAATGTGGCAGTGAAATAATTGAAGATGGTAACATATAATGGGCATGCACCATGAGTGCTGGGATAGAAAACAGTACCATTGATTCTTTAAATATTGTGTATAGTTACCTTTCAAGAATGATAGTTGAAGATGGAACCACAATCCTAAATTGATCCTGAATACAATATGATAGAGCATGTAGATTTTTTTGTAGTTGCATTATTCTATTGGTTGTTGAATAAGCCAAATAACTGAGATGGGGAGGGGTGTGAATCAATTATTCACAAATAATTTCTTAAACCAATCAGAAACTTATAACATATATAAACATGAAAACACAAAACCATCAACTCAATGAGCACTAGAATTTATGTAGAAACCCAACCTAGGAAAACCACAAAGAAACTAATTCTCATGAAATGAACAAGTTGGTTAAGGTGATTTTTACAAGGGTTCACTACCAATTTTCTCACTACTGTTTGACTCACTATTGGTTGGGCTAACTAACCAGAAATAAGAAAGGCTAACTGGCAATACAAGAAGGCTCACTGCCAATACAAAATGATTTACTGACAAAAATGTGAACTGGTAGAGTTGCGTTGCACTTGCCTATGCAAGAAACAGTTCCAATTGATAGCACAATAGTTACCGACACTAACAGATCTAATATAGATATTCTACCAACATATATACCAAACCTCTGCAACACGGTAAATGCATAACCTTATTTGATATCATAGAACACTTTGCTCAACTTTCTTTTGCTTACATATCGTTGTTAGATATACATTAAAACAAACTCACACTATATCACCTTTAGATCTCTATTTCACATGTACACATATAATAATGTAATTTTTTTTATAATATTTGATTACTATGATTTAAATGTCACATATTAACATTCTTTTATTTTTATAGAGGGTAAAGTCATCACATTTTCAAAATGTGAAAGCATATGTAAAACAAGTGGACTATTTGGGAAAAAATGTTGCAGAATGATGTAGTGCAATAATTTTAGGATATGCAAAAGATGTATTTGTTAGAAAGGCTTCAAAAATATTTATGAAAATGTAATCCCGACATGCAAAAATAAACTTACTACCTGAGTGAATTTTATTGTACTATGCCTACAATACATCTTAGTGTGTATTGTTGACCCTTGGCCTTTTGTGTTGTGTTGGCTATCTTCAAGAAACTCTAAAATTTATTATTGGCACTTGCGCCCTAACAAGGTGCAATGGTTCAAATATCTCTATTAACTAACGATTCAAATGACTACCCCTTGGTATCATGTCATCATTGTCGAGAAATCCTTCCATGCTAGCAATTTTAATGTGGGTTTTAAACATATGTGCTCGCACGCTTTCTAGTTATTATTTCCACTTCTCTAGTTTTCTCTTTGTGTCTCTCATCTATGTCCTATAGATTTGCAAGTCTTGAGATGGGAGGTGATAGGTGGTGAGTGGAGCCAATCAACTACGATCGTTTGAAAGGTAATTCCACCATATGGAGGATTTGGTTTAGGGGAATCCTCAACCCCTACATTGGAAAATTGTATGGCTGGGACCTAAAAAAAACTAAGATTTTTGGGATAAATTGAAAAAATATGGCAATATGGTGTTGTTTGGTAGGAATGTGATCATTGAAGAGAACCTCATCACAAACTAAGATTTTTGGGATAAATTGAAAAAATATGGCAATATGGTGTTGTTTGGTAGGAATGTGATCATTGAAGAGAACCTCATCACAAAGATCATTGGGTTATCAATATAAGGTCTTAAGTTTTATAGGGACAAGAAGTATTTCGGTGTGGTGGTTAAATAATTTCCAAAGACTGAAGAGGAAATTATGGGGGATTTGGTTAAGGTCTCTAAGAACAACTATGATACCTCAAAGATTAAGCTAGTTTGGAGAGAGGTATTGAAGGTTATGATGAAGTACATCACTTTGGATGAAATATTTACCGGAGCCTTCTGCCATCATTTTGTCCTCCTAAATTATTTTAGACACCAGGTGAGGGTTTCCTTCCCTTTTTACTTGCTATCTTCTCTAAAAACTAGTATCCTTTTTACTTGCTATCTTCTCTAAAAACTAGTATCAAAGAACATAGGGAAAATTTTTCTTAAAATCGAGTGCTTCATGAGGGCCTTATGCTTGCTATCTTCTCTAAAAACTAGTATCAAAGAACATAGGGAAAATTTTCCTTAAAATCGAGTGCTTCATGAGGGCCTTATGCTTTTAATTTATGAACATTTCAAATCTTTTCCTGCTTTGGACCTTCTCCTATAATTATTTTAGAGGAGGAAGATATTGAGAGTAGTTTTTCTGATGAAGAGGATTGGAACACAAAGATGGTGGAAGAGGAGTATGTTGTTCCAAAGAAGTTTAGAAAGAAGTCGACCCTTATCCCTCTGATGCTAGTAAATGAAACATTGAGGCTATAGAAAATCCCCCTACTCCCGAATCTGTTAAAAGTAAATCTAAGGGAAAGAAGATTGTTACCCCAAAGTCTATTGAAAAAGTTGAAAGCTTTGGCTTTGGATATCTCCCCTTCTAGTTCTGCTAAGGAGGTCTCTACTACCTCCACTGCTTCTAATGAATCCTATACATTGCACCCTATGATTGATAGAGATGATAGACCCAGGTTCCCCTTGGATTTAAGGGTAGATTCTCATTATTTCAAACTAGACCAAGAGTACGTTGAGGACATCCTAACTATTGCAAGGAATGATGCAGTTGACTTCTTTAGGCTCATCAAAAGTAATTTGCATGAGATATCAAGGATATGAAAATAGAATAGTGGACTATGAATAGTAAACTTGAGGTTCTAGAAACTAATGGTGTAAAGCAGGGAAACAAGGAGAAGAAACTTTGGACTGAGGAAGAGAAAAAATCTATTGTGGACTTCCTGAAGAAAAACAAAAATCTATTGTGGACTTCCTGAAGAAAAACTTTGGAGTCTATTGAGAAACTCAAAAGGGACTATGAAAGAAAGGTTATTGGTTTTGATGAAAAACTGAATAAAATAAAGGATTCTCTTTAGTCTATCATGAATAGTAGCCACAAGGTTATCAAATTAACAGCTAAGACCATGAATGACATGGTGGGCAAACTGGAAAATGCATATGAAGATAGGTTAATTGTTGATCTCGGCATGGACAAGGAAAGGGGTCAAGAAGAATCTATAGGGCTGAGAAAGAGGACAAGAGCTAATCTGAAAAGCAAGGTTGAGAAGATCCCACATGAAATCCAAGAGCTGAAGAAAGTAATGCACAACATGAACCAGCATCTAAGAGCTGAAGAAAGTAATGCACAACATGAACCAGCTTGAAGTAGAGGTGGCTGATACCTTGAAGACCCTGGCTTAGTTATTTTTGTGTTTGCTGGTTTTTTGTTCTCTTTGTTGACGATTCTTTTGTTTACTCTTTAGGTAGTTGTCTATCTTGGTTTGTAATGGTTAATATTTTATTTGGTTAAAATCTTCTATTAAAGGGTTTTGGGTCCCTTCAAAACCTATTTTTACTTTAATAAAAAACAAGGTGTAAAGGTTACACTAAAAGTAATATATATGTAATAATGACATTTTGGTGCTAACATGAAAACATTTGAAATAATAATTTTCTTGCATAGGGATGCATAGGGAGACATCCGATGAAATAATTACATTTTCCCTTTTCCATATATGCAAAATATAATTACATTTTCCCTTTTCCATATATGCAAAATAATTGCATAATCCAAGTTTTCTCCTCCTCATCCTCGTCCTCCTTCTTCTTCCCCCTTCTTATCCTCTCCTTCTCCTTTTTTTCATATTCCTCTTCCCCCTTCTTATCCTCTCTTTCTTGTCCTACGCTTTCTCCTCCTCCTCCTCCTCCTCCTTCCCCTTCTTCTTCTTCTCCTTCTTCTTCTCTTTCTTCTCCTTCTTATAGTAAACTACAATTAAGCATTCTTCATTTTATTTGCAGTGATATTACATTCCGTCAGGTTTTATTCTAGCAAAAAGTTACGCCTCTATTTGTGTATAGGATGGCTTATAGAAGAACAATCACGGAATCTTGATATCTACCATGAAAGAATAGACTATCATAATAATAATAATAATAATAATAATCAAAACCTAATTTGATTGGGAGAAGAGTTTTAAAATGAAATTTGAATTAAGAGTCTTTTTAAGTTTTTCCTTAGATAATTTATTTTTGAAATAAATGATCTTCATAGAAAAAATTATTTTATTTTTCATTTTTTCTAGAAATCTTTTTAACCATAATTTTTATTATGAATTGATAAATCAATAATTGTTGAACTGAATGCTACTTTTTAGTTTGAGTGCTAAAATCTCACACAAAAGAATTCAAAATCAACATTAGTTTGATGGATTGTGGAAATCTTGCAGAAATACGGTTAAGTCTATCTTAAAACAAAGATAAAATGTAAGAAGCTCAAAAAATTAATTTTGAAGAATGAGTGGATCTAGCACATTTAAACCAAAACACACTAGAATCTAAATTTATAAAAAATGTACAATCCTAGAATCTAAATTTAAAAAAAAAAGAATTTAAAAAAAAAAGAATGTAGACATTTATGAAATACATATCTCTCCTCATTGTGGGTCCCCATTTAAATGGCCTCCTCCTAGTGGTTTTCCTCCCGCACATTAAATTGATGAATGAGTCCCATCAATTTATTAAAAAAATTCAACTAAATGTTATATATTAAAAACATGTATATTGTGGAAGTAAACAACATTGGAAGAATTTATTTAGATAGATGACATAGTTTAGCTCTAAAAATAAAAGAAAAATATCAAAGAAAAATCGATCCGGAGAAGCTATCCAGCAGGTGCATTTCTATGCATTCAGAGAAGCATGATATCTATTCACTTTGTGCTTATTCTTCATTTCCATCACAACCCTCTTTCACAATAATTGCCATTTCCATTTCCATTTATTTGTTCATTCACACAATCTACAATATTCAATCTGCCCACTTAATCTATGTTGCCTTAAAAAAAAAAAAACTTCATTGTCTCAATTTTATAAGTAGATGCAGCGCCCAAACATATCCCTTTTACTACAATTGATGCCCAAACCACTTATAATATGAAAGAGAATTGAAAAGTTGTATTTCAGCTGTTCTAATTTTTGCAACCTTTTAAGATTTTTTTTAAGGAATTATTAGATTTAACAAACAATAGATACACAATGCCATAACATGAAACTTAATTCCATTTTAGATACACTGTAACATTTCATTTCAGAGAAAGGTAAGATTCAATTCCGGAGCTACATAAAACAACAAGGGCTCTGCAGAGCTTGAGTTCCTGCCTTGTGCAAGGAAAGAGAAGTAAGAGCTTGAATCCCTGCCTTGTGCAAGAAAAGAGAAGTAAGAAGCATTGGAGGAGGATATGCAAACATATTTTTTTCGAAGAGAACAAAAGTTGATTAAAACACTTGTTCATATAGTATTAATAGAAGTGATAATTCAAAATGGAATAAATGTATTATAATATCTTGAATTTTGGATTGAACATTGTCGTTAGTAAGTCTTTGGACAAAGTGGAAAAATGTAACCTGCATATGTAACATAATATAAATATTAGTCTTGTCAACGAAATAATATAGATATAAGCAAACAATAATTTAAATATTAGTCTTGTCAACAAAATATAGATATAAGCAAACAAATCAGAATACTATAATTCAATGCTAAGTAAATAAAATAAGCAGAAATTGAAAGAACTAAATGTCCATACTCATTGATAATGATGAGGTTTTAGAAGTCCATTTTAATGTATGGATAAATGAAAGAAACATTTAATGATTCACTATTTGCACTTCAGCAGTCCCACTTATATGCAACATGACACATGAATCCAAGGGATACTTATTTGGTTGCAGCCTTAAATTTATATTAAAAAATAAAAATAAAAATAAATGAAGATAATGAAGAAATGCTCATATTTTTCATACTTAAATGTCTTATATTTATCTTCATTGAAAAATGGCCTTGTGGTTTAAAATTTAATTTAATGCTTCATGTTTTAACAACATTCAACACTATCTGTGTTTTCTTGGCAATGGAAGGCCATTGGGGATCATGCTTTCCTCTAAAATCTTGAATTCCCTTAACCAACCCAGCGAATTCTTGAACCACAAGAGTCTCCTGACGAAATTCAGTTGCAACTGTGTGCTCACTGGGCCTTGAACCTCAAACAGTGTCCATGAGGGGACTTGGAGTTTGTGGAGAGAAAAATAATGCAGAGTTCTCCTCATAGGGAATCGCAAAATCATAAAGATCCAAAATTCCTTTAGACCCATGGACATACCTAGTACTTGTGCTCCAAAAGCTGGTCTGCTCTGAATAGAATAAAAAATGCAATCACAACTTGACATGTAATAGAGGCATCTTGTCCAACAAAGTGGAAAGATCCCTATGAGGCACCTTGTCCAGCATTGGTTTTTTCTACATGCAAATGTGAAGCTAGCAGGTCAATGTGAAGCTTGTTGGACAGAGAATGAAAGTAGTGGTGCTGTAGCTTTATGCATGTTTCTGGAAAGATCTAAGTGAGCATGTTCGGATGGAACGTACCTTGTTTCACTGTGCAGCTGCAAGAGCAATTCCTAGTATTCTCTGTTGTGAGAGATTGAATACAATCACTCTCCAGATAATAAAGGGATAACAGAAAAGTACGACACGTCAACCTCCTTCTAAGGAGTCTTTTGTTCAAAATTCATTCAAAATATTTTTGTAAAATAAACTTAACCTGGGAAAGCAATGTCATATCCATCTCATTTGTCTGATTCCACATCAAACTACCAAATTCAACACACTAACACACTATAGTACTATAGAAGTAAATGGATTTATTGATGGGTCACTGGCAGGGCAACGCCCATCTCATATCTAGACCACAAGCACTTGGAGTAAGCCCTTACAGATATTATCAAAGTTTTTAATACTTATTTAGAAAATTAATTTTCCGCACAGAAAAATAAGCGGTGTTCCTTAGGAAGCATGCAGTGCAGATTATAATCATATATCAAGAGCACATCTTACTACAAGAGCATTTGCAAACAAACAGTGTAAGGTGAATTTGTTTAAACACTAAAATGCTTCATAGCCTAAGCAAGGACTCAAACGTAACCTTACCTGCCACTCAGATGTGTTATGCCACAAACCTCTCGTTGCACTAGAAAATAAGAAACTTTGAAATTGAGAAAATCAAGCCCTAACTCATGAAAAGGAAAATAAGAACTGCAAGAACTCAAGCAAGCAGAACCTTGAAACAAATCTAGCAGAACGAAGAGGCTCGTCAATTTCTGCCGTGCGGACCAACTCTTCCATTGCATTCATTGCCAGCTCTACAATTAGAGATTTCTCCAGCTCTGTCACAGAACCTGCTGTTGTTTGACAAATATCAGAGAAGCTGTGGATATCACTAGATGAAGGCCTAGGCATTCCATAGACCCCATAGACAAGTCCACATAAAGCATTCTAGTATGGACATTGAAAATGAAACTTCTCTAATTCAATCCTCCCCTTGCCCTCATTAATCTTTAAACCCAGCAGTTTTTGCATGAAGCGCAAATGTGTATGAATCTCCGGCTTCCTGGATTCAAAAACATCCGCAGGGAGGCATGTTCGATGACATCTGTCATGTCAAACCTAAGCCTTGTTACGCTTACATCTTACATGCAAAAGACACGCCACACACGTACCTGTCGGCTGCCACGTCTCCGGCCTTATTTTCTTGACAATTTTTTCATATGAAAAATAGAAAAGACTACCAGACAAAACAAAAGAGAGCCAATAGAAAAATAGATTTTAAAATTCAAGAAATTCATTTTAATGGAGAATATTGTGCCTACCATAGTATAAATGAAATGTTTTGCAAGTTGCACAGTTTCGTAGGCATGCGTTAATGCAAATAAGCACCAGAAAACAACAGTCCCCGCCTATAGAAGGCCGGGACTAATAAGCAAAGTGGTAAAAGGAAACAATAAGATTAAGGTTTACTTGGGATTATCTATTGAATTGTTTTATCAGAATTGTTTTGTAACAAATATTTAACAAAAACATTAGGGAACAAAACCAAAGCCCGAGAGGATGAGGTCCCGTTTCCTCAATTCACTCTTTAAATTCCCAATTTCACTGAGCATTGTATCATTCTGTTTTTTTGGTCTGTAAAGGGCAGAAGAAATATATTAATTATGTTCAGGTAACAGATAACATATATAATAAAAAGTAGTAAAACTAGGGAACGGTGTCAACCAAGAACCATATCAAGGTATCACTAGAAAAAATCTTTCATCAATGTTTATCTCATATAGGAGAGCCAATACAAAATTTCAACAATACTAATTTAAAATAGTTTATAGAAGATAACTACACATCAAAATAGATAAGGTAAAAATAAAAGTAAAGCTTTGTTTTATTAGTATTTGTCTCAGTTTTTCTTGGTGTTGATTGACTAATAAATTTGAGGTCTTGTATACACTGATTTTTCAGGTGCTTTTGAGACATTTTTTTAAAGACACAATACCTTCATATTTACTAAACTTAATTCTTTAATTTATACTTATCATTTTAAAACATTTTTGCTACTTATAATTTAAGAACAATACTTTTATTTTTTCTATTATTATTAAATTACTGCATAAAAAGAATAGCTACAATTTCATCTGAATTAGAATAACAATATTGAAATCACTTTGATAATTCATATAAAAACAATTATAACTATACTATAAGGTTAGCCTCAAAGGACATCATCCTGAAGGAGTTTGTGCCTGAAAATTGTGGAAGGCATTGCCAAAATCCTTCTCTTAAATTATATGCAGCTATCTGTGGA
>MU227240.1:383677-418362 GCA_018584345.1 Thuja plicata | reverse complement strand
TGTTCAAATTTTGTTGTGTAATTTTGAGGGAGATTTCTATTACGCTGCATGGTTGGATAATTCTTAATTGGATCCTCTATTCATGACTACACCAAATAATCATCAGAAAACTTAAGTTCATGGGCAAGATCACTACCACAAACCTATTCCTATATCTACCAGTTACTATTTTGTAACATAGGTATATCCTTATTCATATGCTTCAGCATTGTGTTTCAAAAAGGCATCCTTGTCCCAATACACATACCCTACCACATATTGCTAGATGACCATGGATTTACCCTAAATAGGCTTAACAAACATCATAAAAAATTGGGGTCATTCCCTACCTGTGTCATTAGTACATCAAACAAAAAATTATATCCAACTAACATGTACTAAAAAATTAGTTATCCATGACAGTAAATGGTACATACCTATAGGCTTGATTATATAATGCATTACTTTTAAAATATTCAATGTCTATGGAGATAAGATTTTTCATTATACAGTTATTACATTGCCAGTTTGAGGTCCTTCCACATGAATATGGATTTGATCTTGATCTTGTTCACCAGCGTATTCTTTAGCTTCCTGAGAAGATAGGTGCACATTTTTTACTTAAAATAATGCACCCCTTTTCCAAATGGGGTGTTCAAGCACAAGAATATATTTATATTACATTAGTTTGTTCAATCTAGAGCATCAAAGGATGAAAACCCTTATTTTTTTTGGGGTTTGAGAAGAAAAAAAACCCTCTAGAATTCCACATTGGGGATCAAGGACTAAAACTCTTTCTTCCAATCTTTGGTGACTCCATCTAGGGATCACAATTTTTGTGCTAATTTCTGGAGGATTTGGAGATATTTACAGTTTGCTACAATGTTGCTACAGTAGTATTAATTTTTTGCAAGTAAATATCATCATTTCATTGTTCAAGAATATTTAAGAATTTATATACTCATCTTCAAAGATTTCATGAATTTTTTAACACCATATTGAGCTGGATCTGACTTGTTTCAGTCAAACCTAGCTGAGCTCCACATTATTAGTCATTTTAAATATTAAATCAGTCATACTAGATGTTGTTCCCATAATGTTAGTCATCATTCATAAAAAAAATGGGGGTATAATAGTATTTTGATATGTTGCCAATGTTTCCAAGACAAATATAATTTTTACCAGCATATTTTGACAATTTTACAAGGGTTGTGGGAAGATCAGACTTCACCAGATGACCATACAACTTCAGCCAATAGGTTTATCATTTTTGTACTTTCTGATCAGCATTGCAATGAAATAGAATAAAGTCTTAAGGGTTTCATATTGCTGGAACTTAACATTTTATCCTCCTATGGTTTATTGTTTGATGACATCAGAAATATAATGGTTTGAAAATTGTAATCAGTCTATGTACTTACAATCTGGATTGATTTTGTCTCATAGAATCAGAAAAATATAATAAAATATTGCATTTGTCTGATTGGGGACATTACAAATCCTACAGATGTTGAGAAATTAATAGCTCAGATTTATTGTAAAATAAAAATAGTATGGTAGACCTCCTTGATGTCTCCTTATTTTATGTCGAACAATAACTAGCCTACTCAATAATTATTCACACATTTTTTTCTTTAATCTTGATATCAATCATCAAGAGTCCCCAGTGATCTTCAATCGTAGCATGTATCTATATGCAAAAGGCATTTTTGTTGACATTTTCTATAAAGTTGTTTTCTACAAGGTATAGTAAAAATTAAAATGCAATTAGAACACTTGAAACCATTGAAACAAATCCTAGCTAGGGGTTTATCAGGCGTGACTAATATGCTAATGAGATCAATCTTTGGGATATAGTATATACAACTGCCCACTTCTACATATATATGTTTTCATAGCATAAGGAAAGACAAAAGCACGTACTGTGTAAAAGATGGATACACGAAGCCAAGTAACTGATATGATTGTATGATAATATCCCAGGGAAATAATAGTCTAGCACTTATGAAGCTTGAATAAATAAAGTGTATCCAGCAAAATATTGGTTTCAAGATCTTTCTTGCCAAGTTAGTGTTGTGAATTGCAAAAAGCACTCTAAGGAGTGGATTCTGAGGAGATGAAGCAATTATTATTATTTTGTCAATTTTGTTAAATTTTTAGTTGTGTGTCAAAATTGATTGGTGATCAATTGCCTCTGGCCCACTTTTGAGGTTACTTGGTTGTTGCATAGCCCATAGAGGTTCCATTCCAGCATAACGCTGAGATGCCCCAACATATAGTTCCTTAATAAGGTAAAATTAAAAGAGGTTTGGTGCAAGTCTCAGGATCTAAAAGTAAAGATTTCCTTACAAAAACATAAATAAAAAAGTGTTGGTATAGTTATGTCAACTGCTAAAATGGTAATTTGTATGATCTGCTAGATCTAGGTATGTTGTTTTCCTCTTTTTTATATAGTCATAGTATTATTAGTTCATCATTGGTTTTGTTAAGATCCCATTCTAAGTTTAATAATTTCTCTGCAATATTCCCAGTAGTGGTTAGGAGATATCTATGGAGAGGATTTGATTTTGCATTACTAGCTGAGATCTTTCTTTTTTTTTAAATTTCTTGGACTGCAAAATTTGTACCTTAATTTTTAGAAATTGTATATAAATACTTCTTTTCACAAGGAAAATAGAACATCATTTCGAAGGCAGCTGTAGCAAAAAGAGTTATATCTACTCTAATATTTGAGAGGTTTTATGGCCTCTGCACTGATGCTGGAGGCAACTTATCTACGTTTAGTGATCATCCTAATCAGAAATGTATGGAACTCCTTCAAGACATCATATTTATTTAATCTGAGGCCCATCAAGGACCATCTAGGCAAATCCTATACACTACTTTTTATTTCTGTCTCAACTTGATTCAAGTGGTATGAAATTTCAACCAAAATATCAACTAGGACAATTTAGAGATGTATTGTATGTACAATGGACTACAAGATTGACCAGCATTCATTGAACCAATCATCAATGTAGAGAGGTAACTGGCAGAACCCATACAAAATGGGAGTATAAAAATTGAGGTACTCTCAATAGATGCATCTTACAAGATACATCTGCTCCAACTTTGTGATTTAGGTAAAGGAGTATCCAATACCGAAGGACAACATCACTAGCTCTCTTTAACCTGAATCATCGTACTAATGATAGTCTTTGACTTTATCACATGACACTCTTCAAATGGGTAGTGTGAAAGAGTCAATTACACATTTCATAACAAGGTGTCCAATTCCAATGCAAAGTTACAAGAGAATTCATTTAATTAGAATCATAGTGTCAAAACATTCTAGTTTCTGATCTCATGTCAAGCGAACTTGAAAAGGGATGACTGGAGCATCCCCTTGATCATAATGGATCACTATAATATTAAAGGTAGATTGTGCCTAGCCCATTCTCATAGATATTTCAAATCATGTTCCATTTTAATCATAGGCAGTTCTTCAACTAAGTAGATTGTGCCTAGCCCATACTCAATTTCTCATGTGGAAATTCAACCTCCACAATGACTTTTAGGGTCTTTAACTTCAATTTCATTCATGTTTTCTTTCGACGAGTGGAAAATCAACCTCCATAGGGACTACTCATTTTAACTTGCCCAAATTCAAAGGCAAGATGGAATTTTAATATTAATAAAAAGTAACACAAATACTTGAAGATAAATATCTAGACTAATCACCGACTAGGATGTCGTTGGTGATTACTCTAGAATTTATCTTCAGGCATTTTTTTTAACATTCCATATTTGTCATAATTTTGACAATCTTTGGTTGAAACAATCACCAAGAATGGTCTATATATCGACCAGTCTGTGTCGAAGTTTAACATCGTGGGTTTGGGATCTTGGTCGGATACCCCAAATATTTTGATAGACATTGGTCTAAAGTTTGACACAGAATGGTCTATATATCGACCTTTCTATGTCAAAATTTAGTGTCGTGGGTTTGGCATCCTTGTTGGATAGCCCAAATTTTTTTATAGGAATTGGTCTAATGTTCAACGAATAAACCTGTCAATTGCAAATTTTGTGTCAAATTTTTTGCGTCGTGGGTTTAGCATCCTAGTTGGAAAGGACAAACATTTTGACAAATTTTGGCCAAAACCACCATTTAGAACTAGCCAATTTCAATTGCCACTTTTGACCAATCTTGTCATAGAAAATTCAACCTTCTCAATGATGTGTCAAAATTTCAACCAATAAAATAGTGACAAAGCAATTTGTGGATCTTTCGACCAATTTTGGTAGAAAATTAGACCAATTTCTGGTAAAAAAAAGGTGCCAATTCTACTAGTGTAAGTGACTCAATAATTAAATCAAAATGATTTAATTAATAAGTGAAATATCTTATTACTCTAACAATCCCTCCACTGCTAGTAAAGGAAAAAATAAGGTTATAGATGATCCCCCTACTCCTGAGTCTGGTAAAAGTAAATCTAAGGGAAAGAAGATTGTTACCCCCAAGTTTGTTGAAAAAGGGAAATATATGGCTTTGGATATCTCCCCTTCTAGTTCTTCTAAGGAGGTCTCTGCTACCCCCTACTTCTAATGAATCCTATACATCATACCCTATGATCGATAGAGATATAGACCCAGGTTCCCCTTGGATTTAAGGGCATATTCTCACTATTTCAAACTAGACCAGGAGTACCTCGACGATACCCTAGCTATTGCAAGGAATGGTGCAATTGAATTCTTTAGGATCATCCAATGGAATTTCATATCAAGGATATGGAAATAAAATAGAGGGCTAAGAATAGTAAAATTGAAGTTCTAGAAACCAATGGTGTAAAGAAGGGCAACAAGGAGAAGGAACTTTGGACTGAGGAAGAGAAAAAATCTATTGCAAACTTCTTGAAGAAAAGCTATGGAGGCTATTGAGAAACTCAAAAGGGACTATGAAAGAAAGGTTACTAGTTTTGATGAAAAAATGAATATTATAAAGGATTTTCTTAAGTCTACCATGAATACTAGCCACAAGGTAATTAAATTAATGAATGAGACCATGAATAACATGCTGGGAAAAATGGAAAATCCATATCAAGATAGGTTAATTGTTGATCTGGACATGGACAAAGAAAATGGTTAAGAGGAATCTATAGGTCTAAGAAATAGGACAAGATCTAGTATGAAAAGCAAGGCTGAGAAGATCCCATAGGGAATCCTTGAGTTGAATAAATAAGTGCACAACATGATCCAACTTGATGTAAAGGTGGTTGATGCCTTGAAGACCTTGGCTTAGTTCTTTTTGTGTTTTCTAGATTTTTGTTGTCTCTTTGTTTTTAGTTCTATTGTTTACTCTTTAGGTAGTTGTCTATCTTGGTTTGTAATGGTTAATGTTTTATTTTGTTAAGAACTTCTTTTAAAGGGTTTTGGGTGCCTTCAAAACCTATTTTTACTTTAATAAAAAACAAGGTGTAATGGTTACACCGATAGTAAAATATATATAGTAATGACATTTTAGTGCTAACATGAAATTATTTGTATTAATAATTTTCTTGCATAGGGAGACATCCGATAAAATAATTACATTTTCCCTTTTCCATATATGCAAAATAATTGCATTGTTCAAGTTTCCTCCTCCTCATGCTATTCTCCTTCTCCTTCTCCTTCTTCTTCTTCTCCTTCTTCTCCTCCTCCTCCTCCTCCTCCTCATGTTAGTAATAACTGAGAGGGGGGGGGGGGTGAGTCAGTGGCCTAAAAAATTTATCCTTCAAAATTTAACCACCAATCAATAAACCTCAGATTATTATGTCCTTACAAGATGCATGCCATGAAATACTAATAATGATTAACTATTTTTCAGTTTTCTCTGTCAATCCTTATTCTTTCTTGATTACCGATAAGCAGTATAAATATTTACCAAAACTCAGTAAATAAGCAGAGTATACTGATATATCCAGAATGAATTATGTAAGATACAAAATAGTAAAGAAATGAATCATACACACATAACACATGGATTTTAACGTGAAAACCCTGTTAAGGGAAAAACCAATGGGACCGGTACCCCAAATTGTTACTCTTCTAAAGTGAGCCCTGTTAAGAGCCAACCTTTTTAAAGGTTACAAACACACTTTTACGTGTGACCTTGTTAAAGGATTTTATACATAGAGGTTTTCACTTAGTATCAGGCATCTAATGTTGTCATCCTTGAATCAACCTCTCTCGTAGACTGTCAATAGGCATCGGGTATATTCGATGCTAATTTCATGAATCAACCTTTTTGGCACTTCTTGAGATGTACCTCAATATATAGAAGACTGTTAAGTCCTGCTCAGTTAAGAGACTTGATGCTTCAATGGTGAAACTGAAACAATAAATGACCTGTTCATATTGCCACTTTGAATTGCAAATTTTTAGATCTATTTAATTATATTACCTCTCTGACCAATGTATCAATTCAATCCTTTGTGCTCCATACTTTCTGCTTTGTGATGCTTTGCTCACTATTCATCGGTGTCTATAGAATTCCTGTCTGTATATAGATTTAGCTTTGAAGTTCATCTGCTTGCTTGCATCAACATTATTGATATTTTCATTATATGTAGGCTAATATAGCCTTCAGTCATTTTACTGACTGGTAGACAAGGGTTTGACCCCTAGTCTCTTTCTCAAGTACTCAAATGCATCCTTGGGTAGTAGCTTGGTGAAGATATCAGTCAATTGTTCTTTTGATTGCACACACTCAATTATCACCTCTTTTTCCTAAACTTGTTCCCTTAAATAATGATACTTGATTAAAATATGTTTTATTTTAGCATGCATGACTGGATTTTTGAAAATGTTAATTGCACTTGTATTATCACAATAGATAATTGCTAGTTCTAGGATCTTCATGTGCATACCTTCTAGTAACTGTTTGATCCATGAAATATTTGAGCAATTTAAAGCAGCGACAAGATACTCTACTTCTGCAGTAGACTAAGAGATGCATCCTTACTTTTTGCTTATACATGTGACAAGTATGTCACCCATAAAGAATGCTCCTCCAGTTGTGCTATTCTTGTCATCAAGATTTTCATCCCAATCAGCATCGGTAAACACCTTAAGTTCAAATTTTCCTTCTCTTCTATACCATAAGCCATATTGCTCAGTATTATTTAGATACCTTAGAATTATTTTTATAGTAGTCATATGTGATTCCCTGGGATTAGCAAAAAATCTAGCAACTATTCCTACTACATGTGCAATATCTGGTCTAGTGTGTACAACATACATGAGTTTTCCAATCATTGATCTATACAAAGTCTGATTTACCTCTGTTGTCTTGTCCTCCTTTTTCAACTTACATCTAGTAGCCATTGGTGTTCCAACTAGTTTGGATTCTTCCATCTTGAATACTTTCAGGACCTCTTTAATGTATTTGGACCGTGTAATGAAAATGCCTTCACATTGTTGCATGATCTGTAGACCAAGAAATAACTTGATCTCTCCAAACATAGACATCTCAAACTCTTTGCTCATCTCATTAGCAAATTATTTTCATAGCATATCATTGCCTCCAAATATGATGTCATCAACAAATATCTCAGCAATCAAAGTGTTAGCATCGGTATCTTCCTTCAAGTAAAGATTACTATTTTCACTAGTGCTTACAAATCAAATACTTATTAGATAGGAATGAAGTCATTCATACCAGGCTCAGGGTGCATGTTTTAATCCATATAAGGCTTTGTGAAGTCTATATACCATGTCCCTCTTGTCTGGATAAAAAAACCCTTCTGGTTTTTCAATGTATACCTCTTCTTCAAGTATTCCATTCAGGAATGCAGATTTGACATCCATTTGATATACCTTGAATCCTTTATATGCAATATAAGCAAGTAATATTATTACTCCTTCTAGTCTAGCAATGGGTGCAAAGGTCTCTCCATAGTCAATTCCTTCTTCTTATGCATACCCCTTGCAAAATAGTCTTGCTTTATTCCTTGTGACTTCTCCATTCCCATTCAGGTTATTCCTGAATATCCATTTTATACCGATGCCATTATTGTCATCTGGTCTTGGCACAAGTGACCATATTTTTTTTTTCTCAGTCTACTAAATCTCATCATTCATAGCACTTATCCATTCTTCATTATCGAGTACAACATTGACATATTTTGGCTCAAACTCACAAATTAGACAGCTTGAGTTTAGAGACTTACTTCTTGTTCTTGTACCAGCTTTCTTATCTCCTATGATTTGGATTTCTAGATGGTTCTTTCTTACATAGCTTGCAAGTATAGGTACAACTTTTTGTCTATCACTTTGATCCTTGTTTTGTTCTTCATTCTATTATTCATCACCTTGTAGATTATTTTGATCATTGTCCTGACCGTTGGTATTTGCAGCATGACTGTCGGTTGTAACATTTTGTTGTTCTGGAATTAAGCGCTGTTGCTCAGGATCTCTACATTTTTGGTAGGGCAATGTGTCAGTTTCCTCATTGTAAGTGAATTTATTGTAGTCCCCTGGTTCTTTAGTGCTTTCCTATTCTTTCTTCTCTGCAAATTCATCTATCTTTATATTTGCACTTTCAACAATTTTGTTAGAAGCTTTGTTTAGACATTTATAAGCCTTGCTCTTGGTAGAATACCCTAGAAAAATTCCTTCATCACTCTTGGAGTCAAGTTATCCATTTCTATCATCTTTTAAGATATAACATTGACTACCAAATTTTTTGAAATAAATTACATTGGGTGTGTATCCATACCATAGCTCATAAGGTGTTATTTTGGTGTCTTTCTTCAATTGTACTCTATTTAATGTGTAAACAACAGTACTAACAACTTTCCTCCAGAATATTTGGGTGATACCTTTCTCTATCACCAATGTCCTTGCATAGTCAACTATGGATATGTTCCTTCTTTCAGCAGTTCCATTGTGCTGTGGTGTCCTTGGTGCAGAGACCTGTCTTTTGATTCCATGCTCATTACAAAAGTTAGTGAATTCATCTTAAATAAATTCCACTCCTCTATCTGACCTTAAACATTTTAGATCCTTACTAGTTTGCTTCTCTACCATAGTCTTATACCATTTAAACATCTTGAATGCTTTAGATTTACCTTTTAGAAACATAACTGTCATCATTCTAGAGTAATCATCAACAAAGAGAATGAAATATCTATCTCCATAGTAACTCTTTGTCCTCATAGGTCCACATAAATTAGTATAGACTAATTCTAGAATTGCGTCAGATGTATGGGTTTTGCTTTTGAAACTAGACTTTGTCATTTTTCCTTTTTGACAAATCTTACACCTGATATTGTCGCGCTTGGTCATTGTTGGCAAGCCTCTGACATTTCTCTTTTTGATAATCTTTATCATGTTGTCAAAGTTCACATGACACTGTCTTTTGTGCCATAACCATATGTCTTTGTTTGTAGCATTCAAACAAGTGGAGTCAGTATCATTCAGATAGAATAAGTTACCTTTTGTCTTCTCACTGGTACCAATCAAATTTCCAGATTTATTGAAGATATTTGCCTTCTTATTTTCAAATGCTACTTTGTGACCTAAATTATTCAATTGAGAAACACTCAATAGATTATAATTCAATCCATTTAACCAATAATCATTCTCACACTTTATCTGGTTATTCAACATTATTGTTCCTCTACCTTCAACTGGACAGGGTGTGTCATTACCCATTCTTACTGAACCACCTTTATAGTATTCAAAAGTCTCAAACTTTTTCTTATCACCAGTCATATGGTGAGTGCATCCACTATCTATGATCCAAACACCATTTTTGCTAATTTTAGATATGAGAGCTATTTCTACATACCTTTCTTCATCATCATCTGAATCATCTTTTACAACCACAAACACCATCTCGATGTCTTCATCAGATTCGGTGTCAGTATCATCATCCTTGCATTTTGCTAGGTAACTGAACTTCTTTTCTTTGTCCTTATAGTATCAGGTATCTCTTCTTTATTATTGTTGGTAGCTTCTATAATCACCTCTATCAAACTTCTTTTCATATGATCTGTCATTCCTTCTGTTAGTACATCTTGCAGCAAAGTGTCCAATCTCTTTGCAATTAAAATAGACAAGTGGTAATTTACCTTTGCCTCTGCATTCTTCTGGCCATAAGTGCTTCAATTTCATCACGATCATCTTCTTCATTTTCACTATCACTATCTTTTCTCATAGTGTTTTTGTGACTTGATTTACTTATTGTCATAGAAGTTTTTAATGCAGAATCTATGTTTGGTAAGACACTATTATCAAAGTTATTCATCTTAAATGAAATCAGTCTTCCAATTAAACTGTCTAGAGTAACATTGCTATTTGCTACTACTCTCATTTCTTGAATGATAGATACTCCAATAGAATAAGTAGGCAGTAAGGTTCTTAGAATTTTACTTACCACTGTATCTTCTTCTAGTACACCTCTAACTCCTCGGATTGACTACCTCTTTGATTCTTGTGCTGTATTGAGTGATGTTTTCACCTTCTTTCATTTTGAGATCATCAAACTTTCCTCTAAGGCTTTCTGCCTTGGCTCTCAAAATTTTTTTGTCACCACCATGCACAAGCTTCAATTTTTCCCACATCTGCTTTGTAATTTTTCATTCTTTGACATATTAAAATTCAGCATCAGAGAGTGAGGAAGAAAGCTCTATCATCATGTCATTGTGTTCATGCTTCTCTCTCATTTGTTCAACTGTTGGTGCTCCTGTGGGCAACACATATTAAGTTTCTAGGAATTGAGTAACACCATTACCAATACCTGATAAGTGGATTCTTATCCTACTCTTCCATGAAGAAAAATTATCTTTGTTCAACTTGGGCACATCTCGTCTTTTCATCTTGTGATCTTTGGCTTAGGTCTTGAAACCTTCCTTCTAAGCACACAAGCTCTGATACCAATTGTTAGTAATAACTGGGGGGGGGTGAATCAGTGGCCTCAAAAATTTATCTTTCAAACTTTAACCACCAATCAATAAACCTTAGATTATTATGTCCTTACAAGATGCATGCCATGAAATACTAATAATGATTAATTGTCTGTCGGTTTTCTGTTAAGGAATTTTGGATCTGAAGATGATATGAATACTAAGATGCTGTAAGAAACAATTGCCTTTGTTATTGATTGTTCCTACAACATCTTAGTATCATATATATTAAATTGAACCAATGCAATATCGAATGGTCATGACTTATCGACTGTTAGTTATGTATTTGTCAACCCGTAACTTATTTGTTTATGGTTTAATTTAACTGCCGATAACATAGTCTTAATAGACAGTCACGATACTATCGTGACTGTCATATATGAACAGTCATGATATTATCGTGACTGCCATATATCACAGTCACGATGAGTGACTTTTATGTTTCGGTGATATTCTTTGTCGACTATAACATTCAATTTAATAATTAATTAATCATTACTAAATATATATATATATATATATATATATTATGATTAATGTAAGATGTTTATTTAATATATATATCATATTTATATATATATATATATATAATATGATATGTTAAATATTAAACACGAACGAACATAATTTAACATTTTCTTTGTCAATGCTTATTCTTTCTTGATTACTGATAAGCAGTATAACTATTTACCAAAACTCAGTAAATAAGGTGAGTATACCGATATATCTAGAATGAATTATGTAAGATACAAAACAGTAAATAAATTAATCATACACACATAACACATAGATTTTAATGTGGAAACCCTGTTAAGGGAAAAAACACTGGGACTGGTACCCCAAATTTTCACTCTTCTGAAGTGAGCCCTATTAAAATCCAACCCTGTTAAAGGTTACAAACACACTGTTAGGTATGACCTTTTTAGAGGATTTTATACATAGAGGTTTTCACTTAGTATCAGGCATCTAATGCTGTCATCCTTGAATCAGCCTCTCTCTTAGACTGTTAATAGGCATCAGGCATATCCAATGCTACTTTCATGAATCAACCTTTTTGACACTCCTTGAGATGTACCTCAATATATAGAAGACTGTTAAGTCCTGCTTGGTTAAGAGACTTGATGCTTCAATGGTTAAACTGAAACATTATGACCTATTCATATTGCAACTTTGAATTGTAGATTTTTAGATCTATTTAAGTACATTACCTCTTTGACCAATATATCAATTCAATCCTTTGTGCTCCATACTTTCTACTCTGTGATGCTATGCTCACTATTTTTCGGTGTCTGCATAATTTCTTAGCTCTTCCTTATTTAGCTCTGCCAACTTGATATTTTGTCATTTTCTGAACTCTCTATTCCATCGGTCACCTTTGCAGTTAGTTGTCGGTGACAACTGATAGTTCCATCGTTGAGACTCCAGTTAGCTTTGTAATATTTGTCTATCAGGAAACAATGTATTTTCTTCTGTTGGGTTACTCTTTTCTTGTCTCATCGGGCAACACTATGACTCTGCTCGTCAGTAGTGCTGTGCATTTTTTTTCGGGTATCACTATGAATTTGTTGTTTTTCTCGGTCCGTCGGGTGCACTCTGTTGGTGTTGTTTGTCACTTAGTGAATACTTGATTTGTATGCATTATTGATAGCATAGACTTGTTTCCTTTGATTCTCTGAATTCTTTGGCATTATGTACATGACCGTACAGATGATATCAAGTTGACATCAATGACAATACAATACATTAACCGATTTAATGCCTTGCATTATCTTCAACTTAACATTGCCAAACATTCAATCAGTTACATGTCTTCTTCTTCTTCTTCTTCTTAAGTTAATATAATTGGTTAGGCTATTTCATAAAATAAAATAAAAATTTAAACCTAATGTTAAGAGTTTACAAATCATATTATTCTACTCTCAAATCTAGATTTTAAAATAAATTTAAAACTCTTCTAAAATTAAAAAGTTAAAATAAATTTTTAAATCTTCAACATTTAAATTCCTGACATTAAATTGTTGGGTATATGAATGTGTCCCATCAATTTATTAAAAATATTCAACCAAATGTTATATATTAAAAATAGGTATATTATGGAAGTAAGAAACATTGGAAGAATTTATTTAGGTAGATGACATAGTTTAGCCCTAAAAATAAAAGAAAAATATCATAAGAGAAATCGATCTAGAGAAGCTTTCCAGCAGGTGCATTTATATGCATTCAAAGAAGCATGATATCTATTCACCTTGTGCTTATTCTTCATTTTCATCACAACCCTCTTTTGCAATAATTGTCATTTCCATTTATTTGTTAATTCACACAATATACAATATTCAATCTTCCCACTTAATCTATGTTGCCTAAAAAAATTCTTCACTGTCTCAATTTTATAGGTAGATGCAGTGCCCAAACATATCCTTTTTACTATAATTGATGCCCAAACCACTTATAATATGAAAGAGAATTTAAAAGTTGTATTTCAATTGTTCTAATTTTTGCAACCTTTTAAGATTTTTTTTAAGGAATTATTAGATTTAACAATAGATACACAATGTCATAACATGAAAGTTAATACCATTTTAGATACATTGTAACATTTCAGAAGGGTAAGATTCAATTCTGGAGCTACATATAACAATAAGAAAAGTGGTAAAAGGAAACAATAAGATTAAGGTTTAATTGGAATCGCAAAGTTAATATATGTTGAATTGTGTTATCAGAATTGTTTTTGAACAAATATTTAACAAAAACATTAGGGAAAAAAACCAAAGCCAGAGAGGATGAGGTTGACTGATTCTTTCCCATTTCCTCAATTCACTCTTTTAATTCCCAATTTCACTAAGAATTGTATCATTCTTTTTTTTTGGTTAGTAAAGGGCAGAAGACAAAATATATTAATGTCCAGGTGACACATCTTGGGCCAAAGGAGGAACAATAGGTTTTCTTTCCAATGGAAGAAGAGAACAATAAACACAAAGCTAAATAAGAGGTGCTAGGGGGGGCATCTCAAATCAAAAATACATTCGCTAGTCATGGACAACCCCAACATTTCAAATAATGGTGGAGCTCAGATTGGGGTGTCAGACTAGATTCAGCTTGACAAATATTTCCCACCCCCACTAGAGAGTGTTAGAATTCTCTAGCACTAATCAAGTTTTTCAGGCATAACATGCCCTCACCAAAGTTTATAAAGTTTCTCTATGCGCATCAAGAATGGTTTGAATGGTGAATAGGAAAGTAGGGTCTTCGTGGAGAATGATATGATCCTTAGGATAACATCTTGCCTCATTCCAAATTTAAAGAAACTTATTCAACTTCCAGGGTTTCCCAAACCATTCTCGGTACCCTTGGGAAAGATCAGTCTCTCCCTAATCATAGAGAAACCACTCAGGAGAATCCCCATTATGACTGCAAGTTCTCAAACTATCTCTTTCAGGTTCCAGGGCTCTCCAGCGGTTCATCTTCCTAGATTTAATCATAATCAGATTGAGAGACTCTTATTCTAGTGGGTGTAGGAGGTTCAAGAAAGTATGATTTCAGAACTGGCTGATCAATTTCTCATAGAGATTGGTCATCCATCTAGGACTCCCTACACTCAATCAAAAGACTCATCCCCCTCACATATTGTAGGGAATACCCAGTTTCCAAGCACTACTAACTATCAAATCAGAGGAAAGGTAAGAAACAACCCTCCCACTATGACTTCCCTAGCAGAGGATACCATCACCCATACAATGCCCCCCCCTTCATTTAACATCTTAGAGTTGACAACTTCTAGAGTCTAAGAGAGCATGGTATCTTCAAAGGGAGATGAAGACATTATTCAAACTAAGCTCAGTGATATGTGGTAGTTAGCCAAGACTTGGCGGGAGGGTAAGTTTTCTCAAGAGGCTGTGCAAATAGATAGGGAACAACTACTATGCACCCCACAAAGGAAGTTCAACAAAAAATTAGTGAAGAGCAGGGGGGGGAAGGAATCTCCTCCCAAACTCTCAAATAACAAGACTAGATGCAGGAAATAGTCTAGAATATTAGAAAAAGAATTGGATGGAAAATCATAGATGGCATCTCACAAAATCTTCTTGAACCAAAGGACCAGAGACATGAACACTTCAAGAAATGCTAACAAACTTTCACCAGTAGAAAGAATCAAAGGTGGTATTTCCCATCTCAAGGTAGTTCCCAGGGGAAAGAAGAGAAAAGAGATAGGTAAGGAGTACTTCCATATAGTTTTTGTTGAGGACAATGTACATGGATCACCTATTTATTCTAGGTTGAAGGTAGTTTATAAACAATTTGTCTTATCGAAGATGGTAGAATCTCAAATGAGGATGTCATTAAAGGATTTACTCCTTTAACATTTTTTGAAATATTACTAGACTCAGACTATGTGGAGGATGAACAAAGATTGGAGGAACTAGAAGGTTTGATGTTTTTTGATCTAGGAGATCTAGACATGTATTTGACTAACTCCAAGGACATTAGCCCATCCAAAACTCCCTTGAATTCTATTTCTCTCTAGGATCCCAACATCTCTCTAGGTATTCAGAGATCCACCTCAAGAAAATCATCTCCTGATTGTGGGGATAAGCAGAAGCAAAGGAAAGGTAGGAAATCATTTTCAAAACTTAGAACATAAGATGAGGAAGATTCAGATCAAAGGAAGATCGCAACTTATATGTAGTTTGGGAAGGGGAAGTTCCTTCACAAGTCACAATGAAGATCATATCATGGAATGTAATAGGGGTCTAAATTCCCCTAACAAGAAAAATTTAGTCAATCATTGAATTTTATAACTTAAGGAAGATGTAATACTATTACAATAAACAAAAATGAATAAAGAGAAAATGACTAGGTTCACAAAGGAAATAGTTTGTTGGTCAGTGGAAGTTGTAGAGGTAGTAGGCTCCTCTGGCGAGATTTCTGTAATTTGGAACCCAAGAAATATAGTCTTCTCAAAGTTGATAGGAAAGACTAATTGGATGGGGGGAGATATCAACAGCTTAGGCTCTAACTTATGTTTGTCCAACATAAATGTTTATGGACTAACCTTCAACAATAAAAAACTAGAATTCTAGGCTGAGATTAGCTGTTGTCTTGGGGAATGGTTAGCTAGAAACATCATTTTAGGAAGGGACTTCAACGACATTGTACATCTCTCAAAGAAAAGTGGGGGTTCTCAGAAGGAATCATAATTCCAATTAGAATTTAAGAACTAGGTCGATAGAGAAAATCTATTTGAAATTGAATTGGAGATTGAGACTTACACCTGGAATAATAGAAGAATGGGATTCAGTAACATAGCAGAGAAATTAGAATGATTTTTCTTTAAAGGAGATTTATCATCCTTCCCCTTTGACCTTAAAGCATCAATCTCTCCTACTTCAAGATGATACCATTATCCTATTCTTCTTGACATTCTCGGGAAAGACAAATCCCTACTCTGCCCCTTCAAATTTGAGAATATGTGGTTGAAAGATAAGGATTTTTCAAAACTAATTGACCAATGGTGGAATTAAAGAAATGAAAAAGGCTCAAAAATGTTTTTCTTTGTCACAAAGCTCAAACACATTAAACATAATCTCATAGAATGGAATAGAAACTATTTCTGAAATATTTTTTCATCAAAAAATTACATTGAGAAAAATGTCAAAGAATTAAATGAGATAGTCATTCAATAGGGGATGACTGAGGAACTAATCAGAAATGAAAAAGAACTTCTCTGATACTATGGAGAAATTTTATCATAAGAGGAGATATTTTGGAGGAAACAGTCCAAGGAGACATGGATGGAGGAAGGGGATAAGAATACTAAGTTCTTTCACTACAGTACCGAGCAGAGGAGGAGCACTAACAGGATTCATAAAATTATCAATGTCAGTGGTCATACACTAGAAGATCAAAAGGAGATCCAAACAGAAATAGTTAACTATTATACTAGGCTGCTCAATAATCTTGAGGGTTCTTAAATCTCTAAACTCATAGGGAATTGTTGGAGGACATTCCTAGACTAATCTCTGAGGAAGACAACCAAATTATTATGACCAAATTATTAGAGGAAGAGATATAAAAGACCCTTGGTCAAATGCCCCTTGACAAAGCTCCGAGCCTGGACAGGTTCCCCCAATTTTATTTCTCCATTGCTGGCCTTCTCTGGGAAAAGAGTTGATTGATGCACTAGAAGAAGCTAGATCTTCAGGTAGATTCCTCACTGAAACCCACAATACATTCATAGTTCTCATCCCAAAAAAGGAAAAAGCTACCTGCCAGGATGAATTTAGACCGATTTCTCTTTGTAACACTATCTATAAGTTACTATCCAAAGCTCTTGCTAATAGACTAAAAAATCTATAGGGGAAAATTATTGTGGAAGAACAAACTGGCTTCATTCTAGGTAGATCAATTCTAGATGGTGTAAACATTGCTAAGGAAGCCATCCACTCTATTAAAAAAAATAAACAACTAAGTATGATAAAAAAATAGACATCAAGAAAGCATATGAAAATTATTGTGGAAGAACAAACTGGCTTCATTCTAGGTAGATCAATTCTAGATAGTGTAAACATTGCTAAGGAAGCCATCCACTCTATTAAGAAAAATAAACAACTAAGTATGATAAAAAAATAGACATCAAGAAAGCATATGACAAGGTGGACTGGAGATTCCTTTCCAAATGTATGGAAAATTTTGGCTTCTCTAAGGCTTGGATAAACTTAATTTTCTACTGCATCTCAACACCTAAGTTCTCAATCCTCATCAATGGCTCACCCCATGGATACTTCAAATGCTCTAGAGGAATTAGGAAAGGGGATCCATTATCCCTTTTTTTGTTCATCATTATGGATGAAGTCTTACTGAGAAGGCTTAGTAGTCTTCAAAGTCAAGGCATTCTTAGAGGAGTGGAAATAACCTCTTCGGTTAACTCAGTGACACACGAACAATTTTTTGATGACACAATGGTATTTGGGAAACACACTAAAGGGGAGGCAATCCAATAAAAAAATATATTGTCTAACTATGACTTAGCCTCTAGCCAAGAAGCCAATAAAGATAAATCACAGATTTTCTTTTTCCACATCAAGAAAAAACTCAGCAACAAATTTTGACTACTCTTGGTTTGAAGGAAGGAAAACTACCCTGCACTTACTTAGGAACCCCAATTGACAAATTAATTAGATCCACAATAGCTTGGAAACCTATTGGAGAAAAACTTGATACGAGGATGGAGTCATGGAAATCCAAGTGGCTCCCTTGGGCAAGCAGAATCATCATGATAAAAGCTACTCTGGCAGCAATCCCAATCTATCTCTTGTCTTGCATCTCATTACCAACTAGATGTTACATGGACATTGTGAAGAAACTGAGGATTTTTTTTGGCAAGGAACGCACACTAAAAGGAAAATTTCTTTAGTTGTCTGCGATATAATATGCAAACCAATGGGATCCAGAGGGACTGGCATCAAGAACCAACTTCATCAGAATCAAGCATTAGGTGCAAAATTATTTTGGAAAGTCCACAAAGAGAAAATCCTCTAACGGGTCATAATTATTAGGGGTAAATATTTTTCCAATCTCAATTAAGAGGAGGTATTAAGAGTGAGGGAATTCCCTAGGGGATCCAGGCTTTGGAACTTCATTTCCAAATCTAGCAACATATTTGAGGAGCAGCTCACATGGAATATTAAGGGTGGTATCTGAGCTCTCTTTTGGGAAGATTCTTGGGGTGGGTATCCGAGCATAAGAAAACTAATGGATTCTAAAAGAATCAGTAGCATTTGTTCAGAGAAGTGGGGGATATTTTTCAAAGATTAAATTGTTCCTTCTTTGGAGAATATTCAAGAAGGATCTTGGCAGTGGAAGTAGTTTGAGGAAACAACCTTGGCCCGAGAGGATATTAAGAAACTTAGAGAAATATTAGATGCCAGTTTCTTCTTACTAAAACAGGGCAAGGATGAAATAATATGGAATGGAGCTAAATTAAGAGAATACAATGTTAAGGAAGGATACGAAAAGGCCTTGAAGGAGAACAAAACTAGATTAAAAAATAATTGCTGACTCATTTGTGCTGGAATAAGGTATGTCTACCAAAGGCGGGACTATTCTCTTTGGCTGCATCACGGGGTATAATTCTAATAGATGATTGGTTCAAAAGGATTGGCTTCCAAGGCCCTTCTATCTACTTCCTTTTCCAAAATAGTGGGGAAGATGTAAACCACCTTCTACTGACATGTCCATTTGCATTAGCATGTTGGTAATGATTATGTGCAAAATTAGGTTGGATATCAACACTTCCAAACGACATCTTATCTCTTTCCAAATAATGGCCTACATTGTTTAAGGAGAGCTTATGTGGAAATTTGTGGATCATCTCATCCTCAATTCTGGTATGAGAACTATGGAAATAAAGAAATAGGAGAGTATTCCAAGACAAAAAAATGGCTAAAATCTCACTCCTCAACAAAATGGAGGCATCCATAGTAGAAACAATGAATTCATGCATAGAGGCTCAAAGCGCTCATCACAAGTATTACAATGGTTGGAATGATAAAATGTTGAAGAGTTGGTTTGGCCTAAATTCCCCCCAAGTGTTAGGTAGAGGAGTTAAAGATAATGTGAAAAATAGGGTGAATTGTCTCTGGTCCCCTCCATCCAGTGGATGGTTTAAACTAAATTTTGATGAGGCCTCCAAGGGAAACCCAGGGTTGTCAGGGGCAGGCTGCATAATTTATTCCTGTCAAGGCGCAATATTAGCAAGGATTGCAAAACCTTTGGAAATTGACACCAAGAATATGGCATAATTTAAAGCCCTGCTTATTGGTCTTTTCCCGGCCTTGGAATTGGGATTGGGAAAGCTAGAGATAGAAGGTGACCCCACGATTGCAGTGAATGTGGTTAGAAAAAAAGCCATACCAAATTGGAGACTCCTATCTATGTTGGAGGTAATTTTAAAAATGATAGACAAATTTGAACAGATAACGAGCAATCACATCTATAGAGAACATAATTATATGGCAGATGAACTAGCGAAGCAAGGAGCAGCATGAATAAATTTTAAATATACATGTACCACCCCATAGTAGTCTTAATAGTAGGGTCATCCTAATCATAGGTGCAGTTCATAAATTCCAAATAAGTGGCTTTTTAAAATTCAAAATGATGCATTGGTGGGAGGTTCAAACAAAGTGGGCTATTTCAACCAAGAAAGCATCGTTGGGGTTGATATCGAGGATACGCCACTACTATTCTTCACCTAGCACAAGAAGGATTCAGATAGCTCAGAGTCAAATCACTTATGTGACAAAGAGAAAGTACATTGATGGTGATGGGAAATACATATGTCCTCATCCCTAATTTAGCAAGTCATGTTAAGAAGAAAGCATTTTCATTGGCTAAATTTAGTAACAAAATTTTTTAGACTTAGCTACTTTTGGGCCAAATATTTGTTGGTAAGACTCTAATGATATGATCCAAGTAGTAAAAGTTACTAAGGCACGCCAGTTGCTAGACAAAGCAATAAAAGGTCTACTCACAAGTTGCATGTCAGTCAGAAATGGCCAGCTTTATTAGGATGGGCTTTGTTAAAGTGTGGTGGAAGAATAGATGGCTCATTCTTCCTTTTACACAATTTCCTTGCAGTTGTTTGGGTTTTGTGTTGGTAGCGGTTCCTTGAGAAGCCATCAAGAAGGATTAATCAATATGGATCTAGTCCAATCAAGTTGAACTCTTACTAGGAATAGATGGCTTTTGACACTCCAATCAATGAGCAAAGGCTTCAAGCAATCTTTAAGTATAAGCATCGACTGGTTCTACACGCGGTGAGGAAGGTTCTAGGCTTCAATTTACTATACACCAACCATCTCCATAGAGTGAATTCAGACATCTGCCAGGCTACATAGCTAGCATCCTGGTAGTAGGGGTGCACAAGATAATGATAGAGGAAATGTGCTGCAGGTTGTTCGAAGATGACTACCTAGTGGGAATGCATGAAGTCATCATTAACATCGATGGAGACCTTAATTTTTCACTTCCATGTGATCAAGCAATGGTGATGAGGGTGGGAGACCCATTCCTAGGACTTGGGAGCAGTCAAAGGAGAAACATATATGGTGGTCCACCCAGGAGGTTCTTCATCTTGTAGATGTGGGAATGGTAAGATCATATTAATAGAAGAGGTATGTTACAACAAGGAATATCCTTTCTATCTAAATTTATAGGCCTGAAGGATGACCTAGATGAACCCTTTGGAGATGACCTAGATGAAGATTTGGACTGGGTCTACTAGTACAGATACAATGAAAATTAGATGTCTTGGGTAGCAAGGAATAATCCGATAATGAGGATGATAGTGGAGATGAGGAAGAAGAGGAAGAGGAAGAGGCAAAGGAGGAAGAGGAAGTAGAAGATGATGATGAAGAAGAAGCATGAGATGTAGAGGCAGAGGAGGATAAGGATGAAGAGGAGGATGACACTGAAAATGAATAAGAGTCAGAGGAAAGCAATGAATTATAAAGTGTGGCCTTGGCTAAGGACAATGATGGAAGCACCTCCTCTTCTTCAGATTAATCCACATAGATAAGTTCACTCTGGGCCATTTTGTACAAACTTAGCTCAGATTTTTTGAATCTTGTTCTTTATTTCCAAAGTGTAATAGGACTTTTTCTAAGGAATGAGAGTGGTTAGATGCTCCATTATGGACTTCTAACATGTAGACCTTGTATTTGGTGGGTAGGAGTAGATAGTAGCTCCATTTTGGTTATCTCTCAACACTAAGCATGCTGGTTTAGCTGTACATGCAGACATATCTTATGTACTTATTATTATTATTAATATAAAAATTTCGGCTTCGGCCCCTAGTTCATAAAAAAAAACATATATAATAAAAATTAGTAAAACTAGGGAACATGTCAACCAAGAACCATATTAAGGTATCACTAGAAAGTTGTTTATCAATGTTTATTTATCACTCGTAAGGGAGCCAATACAAAATATCAACAATACTAATCTAGAGCAATTCATAAAAGATAGCTCCACATCAAAACAGACAAAGTAGATTGTCCAACTTTAAATTAAAATTCTAAAAGTAAAAATAAAAGTAAAGGTTTCCTCTTATCTGAAAGATGCCTACATACCCCAACAAAGACAGATTCTTCTTCTTCCTAGAGCTGCACCTAGACTTTGCTTCCTTTTTCCTTGGACGTGGAGATCTACCACTTCTAGAACCATCTTGGTACTCTTTTCTACTTCTCTAGGACCTCCTTGAGCCCTCATTGCGCTTAAGACCCTCCTACATCACCTTTTCTCTCTCCTCCTTCCTTAAAATGGTATCTATAAAAAAATAATCTACACATTGGTGGAAACCCTCCTCTTGTTCTTCCTCATTTCCTCCCTCAATGAGGACATAGCCTTCACTCAACCTATATTTTCTTAACCACTCTCAGTCTGTCGCCACCCTAATCCAAGACCACATCAGAAGGAAATTTATATTCTTGAGGATCGATGGATGTTGAGCCTCAGAAGGAAATTTATATTCCCAAGGATTGATGGACAATGAGCATTGTATCATTCTGTTCATCCCCTTTGATTGAAATTTTTTTAGGAACTAATATTTGCAAACTGGCTAATTTGGTCACTTTCTTGTAAGAATCATATGAAGGTTCAAAGCAAAGGGAAAATGTGTCCAAATGTGTTTTATCATACATCGCTCAGTATAGCCATGTTCAAGTGAGTGTAAGTACTTAGGGATAATTATGTGAAGCTTTAATATTTAAACCTGGGCAATGGAGAAATGGACAACCACCATTTATGGACAGTTTAGCTATTGCTAGTAAAAAGCACACAGTCTTTGTGTTGTAAAATTTTCCAGACGTAAGATACTGGAAATTTTCACACCCAACTATCAAGTGTGAATATTTATAGCAGAGCCAAAATGGCGGTTTGTGAGGTGAAGATGAAAGATCGAAGAGAAGGGTTAAACAATTGTGGTTTTGCTCTGTGTTAATAAAAGAAAACCATGATTTTCTGGAAACTGAATCCAAAACTTGATAGATTTAAAGCTAAATATTGTTTCAAGATTACAAAAGGTTTTCTAAATTTCAATAAGGCATTCTCAACATAAAGGTTTTTCATAAATAAATTTGAAATGAATAAAGGTCCTCTACCAATTTTAAAAAAAAACATTCATAAGGCTTAAGGGGATTTCTAATGACTGATTGATGAGGTACAACACTTTTTGAAGGTTTTGCAAATGAGGTTGCAAGAAGAGTATATTTAACCATAGAAGAAACTCTATAGTTAAGCGTGCTCAAGTTGGAATAATACTGGGATGGGTGACCTCCCCGAAAGTCTCAGTGCTTCACCTATGTGAACATCACCTAGATGCAATCATAGCTAAGTGTTCCATTCATTCTTATGAGAGATGAGTTCGTGTGAACCAATAAGTTCATGAAACATGTGTCATGACTCAACCTTTGAGAATCTTTGATTTCAGACTTGTCATGCAACTTTTGACTATGGTTGACCTAGTCACTATGATTTGACTACGTCATTTTTGTTATGTTCTAGATTATACCTACTTGTTGATGCTTTGTTATTGGTAATGGAAATTTTTAAGTAAGTTATGATGGTGATTAGTGTTATAATGAGTATAGTAATGATGCAAATTATGATTTTTAATGGATACTTTATTTTATTACTACATGCATATATGAGGAGTTATGATGTAATTGGAATAATGTGTTGATTATGGATTATGACTTTTAAATGAAACTTAAAAAAAAAAAACTAGCGATTTAATGATCATTCAAGTATTGATATATCGATTTGGCTTCGAGTGTTTCTGAATGGATGCAGGTATGAAGGCAGGGGTGTGGTTGAGGTAGAGGAGGCTAGCCATTAGCTCTGGTGGGTATAGATGATCTGGTCTAAATTCACACACCACCTAGAGATATTGTGCTTTTGTGAAGCTTTACATTTATTTTATCTTTCTCAAACTCTGATGTGACAGATGTTGATATGAACGGATAAATGATTAATTTCGTATGTGCTCCTATCTAAAATACACTTGTGTTATTTACGTTTTGGAACAATACATATATGTTGAATTATTATTAAATGGGAAAGTGATGCTTTGGAGGGTATTTACTTTTAATTATTACTACAAACGGTTGGGAGCAAAATGTGGAGGGGGGGAGAGTTATAAACAAACTACAATGCTATAATTGGGGGCGCGCATGCTAGAAAAAGAAATAGATTCTTGAATGCAGGGAGGAAGGTACGAAGGAGGAAAAAGGAGATATTGATAGAGTAGCTAGAAAAAAAGAATTAGAAGTATTCGTGGACGTCTCTGGGGTAACGCGAAAGCACTTCAAGTGTCCTCTGTTTATTCCAAGTTCTTTTCTAGGCCGAGTCATCTCTTCTGTTAAAAACAAAGAGAATTTAAATGAGTCAATGCTTGTTTACTTTATGAGCTTCTATGTCGGTGTTTTAAACTTAAACAAAATGCATATATCTATGAGTGTGAAAGTTCATGTTGGTAATAAGTAGAAATGGTACATTATTCTTTGTGCATCTTTCCTCCATACACCTTACCTTGTTTGACAACTAGTGAGCTGGGTCTCACAATATACCATGCCAAAAATTTTATCTCTTTTTTTTTCTTTTCATGTCTTGAGAATGTGCTTCTCTATCTAGAGATTCATTTTTGTTGTATTTATGTTTAACCTTTTCACTCCATATATTTATGAATGAGGATGATGTGAACCATTTTTGGGAGATTTTGCTGAGTCTCTCTAGTTGTTTTTTTGTTGTTATGTGCTACGACTCCTTCTTCCATAGGAACATGCAATTGTTTGTATGTTAAGTGCTGTGACTCCTATCTTATGAACATGCATTATTTTGTTGTTTTTGGAGATAATGTAATCACTAAATGTTTTTGGAAGCCGCTCCATTAAGCTAGAAATGTGTCTCTACATCGTCTTGAACACTCTGCACCATAAACCAGAGTTGCACTAGTTACGTTCTCCTTCCCATGTTGTTATTGTGGTATTGCTGTGGCAAGTCTTAGTGCTTGGTTTAGTTTTCATAACCATGTCATTCGAAAGCTAGAATATTTATCTGTTTTAGCTGCTAGCCCTTTGGCCTTTCATCGCGTTATCCCAGGGTAGATTATGGTTTTTTTAATCTCTGTTACAGTTTAGTGTTAAACCTTTTTGTTTAAGCAGATAAGTTATTATAAATAGGTATGCTCTAGTTTCCCCTAAATCATTGATGAATATCCAAATGAATTGTGTTCAACATCTTGTAACTGATATTTGCATGTGATAAGCTCAGACTTTTACAAAATTTTAGTTTAGTCCTAATTCATTTTTTTTTCTTCCTCTGTAAATTACGGTAGAAATTCTATCAGATGTTTTGAAACTAGAAACTGGTTAAATGCATGAAATCAAGGGAAGTAACAATCTTCTATTAAACTGAGACTTGTAATGGTTGACTGGTTGGAGCTCGTAAATATTAATGGTTTAACCCTATCATGACGTTTGATTTTTCTGTGTAAACACTCCTCAAATCCTTGTTTGTGAAACATTGTAGCATATGAAATGATTTGTATTATGTTTTCAATGTTGTCTGTTTACTTATGGATATATTGGTATAAGGTTACAATGTTGTATATTTAGTTTGATACATTCTATATAATGATACAATTCTGTATAGTTAGAAGATAAATCTGGGTGAGCATGTTGTCTAAAAGCCAAATGTTGTAACTACCTTAACCATGATTTAAATAAATATCATGTGTGATTTGAATGTTTAAAAATGTATTTTACTCAATAATAGTTATGATGAGAAATAATTCTAAATAAATTCTAGTGCTTATGCTCAGCAGAACAATGGTAAATTAGGAAATTCTCTCTCATGCAAGCTGTGTATATATAGTGTTTTATTTATGGGAGGGTGCTGAATGTGGAGAACCAGGGGAGGGTAGAAATGATATGTTATACTTCTTCCTACTTTGGCCAAAGCGTGTTTGCATATGTAATTTTCTTATATGTTGGTTAATTGATCCATCCCTCTGCCACATGTGTGCTTGTACTACTATTTATACATATGTGTGTTAGTAGTTATGTTCATGGCTGCACCAGATCCATCTGACTCTCCAGCATTGGTTGCTAGGCTTCTTAGGAAAGGGTCGGTGCATTCTTCATGTCAGGAAGAACCCTGAGGGAGCTAACCACTCTGTGGTTGGGTGGTAAAAGTGCCTGAGCCACACTCCCATCTCGAGATAGTGGATTGACACATGTTAGATGGCTAAGGAGATAGGGAAATATAGATGGATAGAGGTCCAAGGTATATTCTTTTTGTATTTTTTCTATGTACTAATTTTCATATCTTAATATCTTTGATACATCCATGTACTGAGATGTGTTGATGTCTGGCATGCAGGTCGACATCCAAATCACACTATGTATATCACTTAATGAAATAAATTATTTTTTTGTACGTGTACTTGATTGAAGGTTTGACATGTTGGTCAACTTTTCCTTATTGCAATCGACATAACATTCTATGGTCATGTGATGATCTAGACATGTAGCTGCTAAGATGTCTAAATTGTTTAAATTACTCTTGTGATATTTGAGTATTTCGACGTGTAGGTCGAAACCATATATTAAAATTTTTTTCATTATGATTATTTGATGGTTGATTAGTCTATGTGTATTTTTGACCTTGTTATCTTTTTGAATTTCTGCAATTTATGTTTTATATGTGATCTGGCATTTTATGGGAAAATGCGGTCTTTACATATGGTATAAGAGCAAGTGTTTAACTCTATGGATTTGTCCTACTACTTGCTAAAGTTGCGTATTTCTATGTGGGTGTAGGACCTAATCTGTCATCATGAATGCCAGAAATAGTAATGAGACAGGATCTAGCAATGGTCTAAATGAACCACCCAAACAGAGGCTAGATCAGATTTTAGCACTTTTGAACTAACAAGGGGATCTCTTGCAACAACATGGTGCACGTATGGATCACCTTGAGAATGATATGAGGGGTACATAGGCTGAGAACCATCTGAATGAGGAGAAAAGGAAATAAGAGGAGGGTATGAGGGTAGAAGAGAAACGGAAAAGAGAAGCTGATCTCAGAGCTGCAGAGGTAGCCAGAAACAGGGGCAAAATAGCTGAGGAGCTTAGCAAAGACCTGAAAAAGATCACACCTCCTACCTTTAGTGGTAAGACCCTTGGGGATGATGCCAAGGCATGGATCATTTCCTTGGAGAAATACTTTCATGTCCGGAATTTCTCTGGGCAATCTAGGCAATGTGGGCTACTTTTCAGCTGACAGGTGAAGTTGCCACTTGGTGGGAGAATGTGATGATAGAAAAGAAACTTCAGCTAGGAGAGATATCGTGGGAGGAATTATTATAGTTTTTTCACACAAGGTGGTTACCTTAGTTATTCTTTGACCGGAAGGTGGAAGAGTTTCAGAATTTGATTCAGGGAGTCCTGACAGTTACCCAATATCATGAGAGATTTTATCATTTGGTGAAGTATGTTCCCCATTACCAAAAGGATAAATAATTCAGGACTCACAAGTTCATTATAGGGTTACGTCCTAAGGTGGGTTCTAAAGTTGAGATGCATGAGCCAGAAACCATGTATTTTCCACTCAAAAAGGCTCTTAGACAGGAATAGAGGTTACAAAGTTTGTCCAAAGTGACCAGTAATCAGAAATCCAATACCAATCAGGGTTTCAAAAGGAAATATCAAGGTAATAAACAAGATGATAGTGTTCATCAATAGATTCAGAACATGAAGGGAAAAGAACAAGGGAATGTAGGAAGGAATTCCTGCAGGAACTCTCAAAACTAGAATTAGAATAAGGGAAACAACAGGGATTCCAACAGGAATGGAAACAAGAGGGACAAACCAAAGGAAAAATAGGGACCCTGAGATGGGTGTTTTGTCTACAGAGGTGATCATTTTTTTGCTAAATTTCCACAATGTTAAGATCATAAAGGATTTCAAGAACAACATATTCATGCAGCTATTGATCACAGGCAGGCTGATTTTCAGGCTACCCCTATCCAGATGACTGGTAAGATTTTTGGTTAGAATGTTTCAATTTTAATAGATACAGGAGCTACTGAATGCTTTGTAGATCCTAAATTTGTATCTAGGCTTTTAGTTAGAGCAATATTTATGGCTGAACCTTGGATTGTAGAATATGGCAATAGGGCAGAGCATCGGGTAGAGCAGTGTTTATCATGCAGTGAGTTGGAACTTCCTAGTTTTCTCACACAAATCAATCTTTATGTCACCCCTTTGGGATCATATGATGTTATATTAGGCATCAACTAGCTAACTGAGCATAAGGCAATTGTAGATTGTAGAGACAAGTCAGTTGTATGTTTTGATGATGAGGGAAAATTAGCAGTAATAAGAGGTGTGAAGTGACCTATGGAACTGAGGTAGATTTATGCTATGCAGTTAAAAAGAGAAAAGAGGAAGGGATGTATGTTATATGTAGCTCATGTCAAGGACATTGACACAACTCCTAGTGAGAATGATTCTCCCTTATTACAGAAATTATGGGATGTATTCCCAGAAGAATTGCCTGAACTACCTCCAAAGAGAATTTGATTTCTCCATTGAATTGATGCCTGGAACTGAGACACAATCTAAGGCTCCTTACAGATTGGCTACTACTGAGATGTATGAACTAAAGGTTGAACTCCAATAAACTTTGGAAAAGGGATTTATACACCCTAGCGTATCACCATGGGGAGCCCCAGTGATTTTTTCTAAGAATAAGGATGGTACTTTGAGACTATGTATTGATTATAGAATGCTCAACAAAGTGACCATCAAAAATAGATATCCCCTTCCACAAATAGAGGAGCTATTCGACCAAATGAAAGGTGCGACCATGTTTTCTAAGATTGATTTGAGATTTGGATATCATTAGCTCTGGATTAAGGATGTGGATATATCTAAAATTGCTTTCATGACATGGTATGGGCATTACAAGTTTGTTGTTCTACCTTTTGGATTAATGAATGCTCCTTCCTCATTCATGAACCTTATGAATAGTATCTTCTGAGAGTGCTTGGATAAATTTGTGGAGATTTTTATAGATGAAATCCTCATTTACTCTAAGAACATGGAGGAACATGAAGAACACTTGCGTATAGTCTTACAACATCTGAGAGACAGGAAACTGTATGGTAAGCTATCGAAGTGCTCATTTTATCAGAAAGAGATTCATTATCTAGGGCATGTCATATCTGTAGATGGAATTGTAGTAGATCCTTCTAAGATTAAGGCTATACTTGAATGGCATTCTCCTAGAAATGTGAGTGAAGTTTGAACCTTCATGGGGTTGGCTGGTTATTACAGGAAATTTGTGGAGGGATTCTCCAAGATTTCTACTCCCATTACATCCCTACAGAGAAAAGGGAAATGATATGAGTGGGAAGAGACATGTGAGAAATACTTTTAATTATTGAAATAGAAGCTCACGTCCACTCCCATTTTGGTTGTACCTGACCCCAATGGTCAGTTCATGGTAATTATAGATGCTTTAGGTGATTTTTTGGGTGGTTTGTTGATGCAAGATGAAAGAGTAGTGGCTTATGAGTCAAGGAAGTTGAAACAACATGAGGTTAATTATGCTCCGCATGATTTAGAATTGAATTCTATTATACATGTTGTATAGATATGAAGGCACTACCTGTTGGGTAAGCCTTTTGAGCTAAAGATAGACCATATGGGACTAAGATATATTTTCATGTAGCTCAATTTGAATGCCAGGAAGAGACATGGGTTAGAGTTTCTGAGCAAATATGTTTTTGGCATGGAATACATTAAGGGGAAAGAGAACAGAGTGGCAGATGCTCTTAGTAGGCGAAGGCACATTTCTACTATCTCTACCTCTAGGACACACCTGAGAGAGAAGGTGTTGCTTAATCTTCCAGGAGATGGCCATTATGAGTTGGTCAAATCAGCTTTATAGAATGATCCATCTGATTACCATTTTGACCGATATAGTTTTGAGGATGATGGTATTTTGAGATACTAGAATAGGATGTACATTCCCGACCAAGTAGGGTTGAGGAAAGTGGTACTTAAGGAGATGCACTACGATCTATTCTTAGGTCATCCAGGGGTAAATAGGATGATTGCCAATTTGAGGCAATTGTATTTTTGGCTAGGGATTAAGCGTGATGTGATAGGTTACATAGACCAGTGTTTGGAATGCCAACAAGTCAAGGATGAACATGTCCACCCAGCAAGATTATTGTACCCTCATGATATTCCAAAATATAAATGGCAATTCATCAGTATGGACTTCATACATGGATTACCCATGACCAGACAGAGGCATGATGTCATTTTGGTTATAGTTGACAAACTAACCAAAGTGGCTCATTTTATTCTAGGAAGCTTGAAAGATGGATCCTTGGCCTTGGCCAAGAAGTTTATACACGAGATTTTCTGACTTCATGGTGTGCTGGAGACTGTTATATCTAATAGAGACACTCGGATGACATAAAGGTTTTGGACAACCTTTAATGCTTCCTTGGGTACACGTGTCAATTTTAGCACAACCTACCATCCTCAGACGGATGGGCAAACAAAAAGAGCAAATCAAGTGGTTGAGGATTTGCTTCGAATGTGTTGCATGGATCAATAGTACAAGTGGGAAGAGTATCTTCCCTTGGTAGAGTTTGCTTACAATAACTCTTACCATGTGTCTCTGGGTATGGCACCATTTGAGGCACTTTATGGGCTTAAGTGTCGCGTTCCTTTCAGTTGGGACAGGGTTGAGGACAGGATTTTGGTTGGTCCTGATATGTTGTGAGAGATGGAAGAACATATGGCTTTGATCTGAGATAGGCTAAAAGAAGCAGCGGATCGATAGAAGAGTTATGCAGATAAGAACCACATGTTTAGACAGTTCCAAGAAGGGGATAAGGTGTTCTTGTGTGTGTGGCCCCATAAGAGTTCCATATCTTTCAGCAAGGCTTTGAAACTTGCACCGCGATATGTGGGGCCCTTTGATGTTTTGGACGTCATCAATCCAGTTGCATACTGAATTTATCTACCACCCACTCTGGCCTAAATTCATAATGTTTTTCATGTTTCATTGCTGAAACCTTATCACCCAGATGCTTCACATAATTTGGATTGGCATGCTTTGCAGTTTCAGGAACCGGGGGTAGTGCAGGTGGAGATTACTCGGCTCATTGATCAATGTACTATCCAAGTACACAACATAGATGTTTTGTAGTACAAGGTCCAGTGGGACCAATTCTCTATTAAGAGTACCACATGGGAGGATGCAGAGGATGTGAACCAATCATTTTCTCATTTCTTCTCATAGAATTCTTTGTTGATTCACTATGATGTATATATTTTATGTGTGGTGTGTTTCTTTCTAGTATATTTTGATGTGACATCGGGTCGATGTCTTCTCCTAGTTGGGAGGGATGTCATGACTCGGCCTTTGAGAATCTTTGATTTTAGACTTGTCATGCGACTTTTGATTGTGGTTGACCTAGTCACTATGATTTGATTACGTCATTTTTGTTATGTTCTAGATTAGACCTACTTGTCGATGCTTTGTTGTTGGTAATGGAAATTTTTAAGTAATTTATGATGGTGATTATTGTTATGATGAGTATAGTAATGATGCAATATTATGTTGTTTAATGGATACTTTATTTTATTATTACATGCCTATATGAGGACTTATGATGTAATTGCAATAATGTGTTGATTATGGATTATGACTTTTAATGAAACTTAAAAAAAAAAACTATCGATTTAATGATCATTCAAGTACTGATATATTGATTTGGCTCTGAGTGTGTCTAAATGGATGCAGGTATGAAGGCAAGGGTGTGGTTGAGGTAGAGGAGGCTAGCCATCAGCTCTGGTGGGTATGGATGATCTGCTCTAAATTCACACACCACCTAGAGATATTATGTTTTTTTGGAGCTTTACATTTATTTATCTTTCTCAAACTTTTATGTGATGGATGATGATATGAATGGATAAATGATTAATTTTGTATGTGCTCCTGTCTAAAATACACTTGTGTTATTTATGTTTTGGAACAATCCATATATGTTGAATTATTATTAAATGGAAAAGTGATGCTTTGGAGGGTATTTACTTTTAATTATTACTACAAACTGTTGGGAGCAAAATGTGGAGGGGGGTGGGGAGAGTTATAAACAAACTACAATGTTGTAATTGGGGGCGCACATGCTGGAAAAAGAAACAGATTCTTGAATGCAGGGAGGAAGGTACGAAGGAGGAAAAAGGAAAAATTGATAGAGTAGCTAGAAAAAAGAATTGAAAGTGTTCATGGATGTCTCTAGGGTAACGTAAAAGAACTTCAAGTGTCCTCCATTTATTCTAGGTTCTTTTCTAGGTTGAGTCATCTCTGCTATTAAAAACAAAGAGAATTTAAATGAGTCAATGCTTGTTTACTTTATGAGCTTCTGTGTCGATGTTTTAAACTTAAACAAAATGCATATATATATGACTGTGAAAGTTCATGTTGGTAATAAGTAGCAATGGTACATTATTCTTTGTGCATCTTTCCTCCATACACCTTACCTTGTTCGACAGCTAGTAAGTTGGGTCTCACAGTATACCATGCCAAAATTTTTATCTCTTTTTTTTTCTTTACGTGTCTTGAGAATATGTTTCTCTGTCTGGAGATTCATTTTTGTCGTATTTATGTTTAACCTTTTCACTCCATATATTTATGAATGAGGGTGATGTGAACCATTTTTGGGAGATTTTGCTAAGTCTCTGTGGTTTTTTTTTGTTGTTATGGGCTGCGACTTCTTCTACCATAGGAACATAAGATTGTTTGTATGTTAAGTGTTGCGACTCCTATCTTATGAACATGTGTTGTTTTTTTTTTATGGGATAATGTAATCACCAAATGTTTTTGGAAGCCACTCCATTGAGCTAGAAATGTGTCTTTGTGTCGTCTTGAACACTCTACACCATAGAGCAGAGCTGCACTAGTTACGTTCTCCTTCCCATGCTGTTATTGTGGTATTGTTGTGGTGAACCTTAGTGCTTCATTTAGTTTTCATAACCATGTCATTCAAAATCCAGAATGTTTATCTATTTTAGCTGCTATCCCTTTGGCCTTTCATCGCGTTATCCCAGCGTAGATTATGTTTTTTTTTTAATCTCTGTTATGGTTTAGTGTTAAACCTTTTTTTTAAGTAGAAAAGTTATTATATATAGGTATGCTCTAGTTTCCCCTGAATCATCGATGAATATCCAAATTAACTGTGTTCAACATCTTGCAGCTGATATTTGCATGTGATAAGCTCAGATTTTTATGCAATTTCACTTTACTCCCAATTCATTTTTTTTCTTCCTCTGTAAATTATGGTAGAAATTCTGTTAGATGTTTTCAAACTAGAAACCAGTTAAATGCATGAAATCAAGGGAAGTAACAATCTTCTATTAAACTGAGACTTGTAATGGTTGACTAGTTGGAGCTTGTAAATATTAATGGTTTAACCCTATCATGACGTTTGATTTTGCTGTGTAAACACTCCTCAAATCCTTTTTTGTGAAACATTGTAGCATATGAAATGATTTGTATTATGTTTTCAATGTTGTCTATTTAGTTGTGGATATATTGGTATAAGGTTACAATGTTGTATATTTTGTTTGATACATTCTATATAATAATATGATTCTGTATATTTAGAAGATAAATCTTGGTGTGCATGTTGTCTGGAAGCCAAATGATGTAACTACCTTAACCATGATTTAAATAAATAGCATGTGTGATTTGAACGTTTAAAAATTTATTTTACTCAATAATAGTTATGATGAGAAATAATTATGAATAAATTCTAGTGCTTATGTTCAATGGAACAGTGGTAAATTAGGAAATTCTCTCTCATTCAAGTTGTGTATATATAGTGTTTTATTTATGGGAGGGTGCTGAATGTGGAGAACCAAGGGAAGGTAGAATTGATCTGTTATACTTCTGCTTGACAGTAGAAACCTGGTGTATATTTCTTTGGCTAAAGGATGTTTGCATATGTACTTTTCTTATATGTCAGTTAATTGATCCATCTATCTGCCACATGTATGCTTGTACTACTATTTAGACATATGTGTGTTAGTAGTTATGTTCATGGTTGCACCAGATCCATCCGACTTGCCAGCACCGGTTGCTAGGTTTATCGGACAAGGGTAGGGGCGTTCTTTGTGTCAGGAAGAACCCCGGGGGAGCTAACCACTTCATTGTTGGGTGGTAAAAGCGCTCGAGCCACACTCCCATCTTGAGATAGAAGATTGACGCATGTCAGATGGCTAAGGAGATAGGGACATACAAATGGATAGAGGTCCAAGGTATATTCTTTTTGTATTTTTTCTATGTACTAATTTCATATCTTAATATCTTTGATACATCCATGTACTGAGATGTGTTGATGTCTAGTGTGCAGGTCAAAATCCAAATCACACTGTGTATATCACTTAATGAAATAAATTATTCTTTTGTACTTATACTTGATTGACGATTTGACATGTAGCATATGAAATGATTTGTATTATGTTTTCAATGTTGTCTATTTAGTTGTGGATATATTAGTATAAGGTTACTGTTAGGAATAAGGTGTCTCAACCTTGGATAATTCCTATTCTTATTATTTGTTTTGTAAAATGTATTTTCTTGCAAATAATGTAATTAAGTGTGAGTGTACATGTCTAGTTGGCATGTTGA
>MU227240.1:362892-380900 GCA_018584345.1 Thuja plicata | reverse complement strand
TAACAGCAAGAGATCCACCAGTGCTTATGTGTTCACTATGTTTGGTGGTGCCATCAGTTGGATGAGTAAGTGACAACCTGTGGTTTCTTTGTCCACTACAGAAGCTAAGTACATGGCTGCTACTCATACTTGTAAGGAAGCCATTTGGCTTAGGAGATTGTGTTCTGATGTTGGTGTTGATGCAGAATAGATTACTATTTGGTGTGACAATTAGAGCACTATTTTCCTTGCGAAGAATCCAACTTTCCATGCCAGAACAAAGCACATTGATGTGCAGTTTCACTTTGTGAGAGATATGGTGGAAGATGAAAAGGTAAATTTGGAGAAGGTAGATACTATGAAGAATGTTGCAGATGCATTAACAAAACCAGTGGGCACTACAAAGTTTAGATGGTGTTCGGAGTCTATAAGCATTTTGGCCTATAGCGGTTAGTTCCTGATATGTTCCTATTGCTCTTACAAGGTGTTCGACAAGTGGGAGAATGTTAGGAATAAGGTGTCTCAACCTTGGATAATTCCTATTCTTATTATTTGTTTTGTAAAATGTATTTTCTTGCAAATAATGTAATTAAGTGTAAGTGTACATGTCTAGTTGGCATGTTGATGTGTCGGCATCTTGAATTGTGTGTAAGGAGATCATGGCTGAAATGGTTATGACAGATTCCTATGACACATAAGAGCTATTTCTAGGAGATTTCAATGACAGGTGAAGACATGCAAGACATGTGGCAACTGATAAAGTTTAGTACTTTACACTCTTCCACAATCATGGGGTTCCTATTTTCTCAGAGAATGGTATAAAAACCCTAATACGACTATCCTTGGAAGTTGCCCTAAAAAGGAAAGCACATGATATAAGTGTTTTTTAGGTTACAGGAAAGGATACAAAAAGAGTGTATTGTTGGTATGATCTGGTGCTACTGGATTTGTCTTAGAGTGTTGATTGTCTCCTAAAAGAACTTGAATTGCAAGTGTGTTGTAACCGTTGTGTTGAAGATAATACATTGTGCAGGTTTTGGAGTGCTGGGGTTTTTTACTGAAAGGTTTTCCCCAGGGTAAATCATTGTTTCATTCTCTATTTTCTGTATGCATGGTATGTGGCTGCAATATCATTGTTAAAGTAGTTAATGAATCTGAAATTGTAAGGATTTAAAAGAATTTTCACATTACTTTCCTATAGAGATTAGTATAGGAAGCTGTTTCCGCACCTGAGTTTCCTTTCAGTTACAATGTTGTATATTTAGTTTGATACATTCTGTATAATGATATGATTCTGTATATTTAGAAGTTACAATTTTCTAATATTTTCTAATGTATACTAAGTTACAATTTTCTAATATATACTAAGTTACAAATTTCTAATATTTTCTAATGTATACTAAGTTACAATTTGCTAATATTTTCTAATGTATACTAAACTTTACAATTTTCTAATATATATTAAGTTACAATTTTCCAATATTCTCTAATGTATACTAAGTTACAATTTTCTAACGTATACTAAGTTACAATTTGCTAATATTTTCTAATGTATACTAAGCTACAATTTTCTAACATTTGCAAACATAAATATACTACGGTTTTTTAATATTTTCTAATATTTTCTAACATTTTCTAACATTCTACTATGATTTTCTAACATGCTACTATAATTTTCTAACATATTCTAAAATTCAACTATCATTTTCTAACATTTCTACAAACTAAATATTATTTAAAACAAATAATTAACTAAAATAAATATAAAACATATAATTTACAATAAAAAATGAGAAAAATGTGTGTACCTAATATTACTAACAATCACAAGAGGTTGAAGAAGCTCGAGAGGTGCTCACGTCGTATTGGTCGTCACTGGTTTGCTCTAAGCCCCGGGTCCACAAAATCTCAAACAGTGAATAATTAAAATGAAATGGGTAGTCAAAAATTTATACAAATTCTGGTTAAAAATGGCTTCGTGCAAAGTACCCCACACAAGGTACTTCGCGCGAAGCCACCAAAAATGACTTTTTTTTGGAAGTCTAAAATCCTTCGTCCCGAAAAGTGGGACACACTATTGTGATTTCACCCCAAGTTACCCAATTTTTGATACCAAACAAAAAGAATAGAAATTCCATTTAACAAGATTTATCACACTTCTTTAAGCTAATTATTTAAAAAAATGACTACAACAATGCCACTTAAATAGACCTGTCATATTTTTCATTGAGAAATGACACAAATTAAGCTAGAAGAATGAGATGTTAAATAAAAATAACAAAAAAAATGAAAAGAATATGTCCATAACATTGCAAATGGGAAAATTGAGCCTTTAAAACTACACAATCAATATGTTATTTATAGGTAAATTAAATTATTTATCTTCACTTACAACTTACAAGGTTTATAGTACTTAGTTTAGAGTATTCACTCTTCATATAAGTCATTTTAATCCAACACAACAAATGGATTCATTTCCATTTCACCTTTTTAATTACACATTAGATACATTGTCACTACTATATTAATTGTATATTTAGCCTTCTCGCTGCTCTTATTTAGTCCAAACGGATGAGAAAAACAATACTTACAATCCCCTATCACAACATTATCTAGTTATATTTTTTCATCAATCTCTTCATGATCCTTCTTGAAAGTAACTATCTCCATGTTCATCAAAGCATGTACAACATCTTCAACCATATCTAAATAATATAATTTTCTATTGCACAAAGTTTACAAAACTCTCAAGCTTTGAGTTTATTGAGGTAGGGAAAAAATCTATTTCTAATTTGTATCAACAAATAGATAAACATAAATTTATTAAAATACAATAAAATATAACATTAAAAATAAAAATTGTATTTAATGGTATAACAAATCCAAAATACATGGATTGTAGAATATTCAACAACCATCCACCTATACTACTAACTAATTTAATACACCACATTAATTAAATGTACATTTGTCATATCATAATACAAAATAGAATATTTGCAATTAGAAGTTCGTGGAACATACACATGACTCATCAGAAGAAAGTGAAAAAATCAACAACTAATGCTCTTAACAACTGTCTATCACTTTATCCGTCAGTTCGCTATCCTCTTCAAACAAAAATAAGCCGAAGGGAGAAACTTTACACTTTGTAACTCTTGTTTTAAAGATATGTAAATATTAATAAGTTATTAAGAATATAAGGTTATGTAAATATTAATAATTTATTAAGAACATAAGATTATGTAACTAGAAATCACACCTTAGGGTGCAATGGGTACATCGAAGAGATATTGAAGGTCTTTTAGGAAAACAATAGTCTATTTTTTGCATATATTTGTGCAACTAATCAGGTCAGTTGGCAGACTATTTATTTAATGATGTTTGTGCAAGATAGGTCTAAATAGAGACATGATAGGTATACAAATAAATTTTAGAAATCTCTCTATTAGGAAGCTAAACATGCTCCATTACCACAAATCTTAACCTTAAATCCTATCAAAAACATTAAAATGTAATCCTAACCATAATGGTAATCCTAAATATAATCATAACCCAAACTATAAACAAAACCCTAACCCTAGTCATGACATAAATGTAAACCAGTATCCTAGCCATAATTGTAAGAAAACCCTAACTTTAACCATAAAACTAATGATATTCCTAAATCTAACTTTAACCCTAAACCTAATCAAAATCCTAACCCTAACCATAATGTAACCCCTTAACCTAACCATAATTGTAATTCTAAACCCTATTTACAACCCTAACCCCAAACCTAACTCTAACCCTAAGCCTAACCCTAACATTAAACACAAATACTATACAAGATCATAACCCAAACTCTAGACCCAACCCTAACCCTAATCATGGCATAAGCCTAAAATCTTATCCTAATCATAACCCTAAATATTAGCTCTAATCAAAATTCTAACCCTAACCATAATATAAACCTTAAACCTAACCATAACTATAATAGTAAACTATGATCCTAATGTTAGACAAGATAGTAAACAAAACTATAAACAAAAAGATCATGAACCTAAATCATTATCCTAACCCTAACAATGATATTTTTTTTTAAAGTTTAACCATAAAACTGACCATATTCCTAAATCTAACCTCAATCCTAACCATAACCCTAACCTTTATCAAAATCACAAACCTAAACATGATGTAACCCCTTACCCTAGTCATAAAATTGTAATCCCAAACCCTATTCACAACCCTAACCCTAACCCAAACATTAAACCATAATCCTAAATAATATCATAACTCAAAATCTAAACCCAATCCTAACCCTAAGCATGGCATAATCGTAAACTCTTATCCTAACCCTAAATTTAAATACTAACCCTAATCAAAACTCTAACCCTAACCATAATTACAACCATGATACAAACCTTAAACATAATCATAATCATAATTCTAAACCCTGATCATAACTCTAATGATAATAGTAATGATGATGTAAACTTTAACCTATCCATAATCCTAAACCCTAAAACATACTCCTATTCCTAGACTTGAACTCTATCCCTAGTCAAAACCCTAACTCTAACCATGACACTAACCATCATGTAAACCCTAATCATTATATATTGTTTATAATTTCATAAATTTACCTAATATCTAATAATAAATAATAAACATATGTTCATATTTGTGAAAAATGAATCTAATTTTGGTTATTGTGTTATGGTTATTGTACTTGCCATAGGCAATAAACTATTGCACTCACTTGTTTGTGACAATTAGTGAATTAGTTTTGTACCAATCAACCAATCATAAGTAGCTATTTTTTTGGTGTTATAGGACCCCTTTTTCGGCACAAATTTATTATTTTTGTGTTGTTTTTATTTTAACCATAGTTTTTTAATGTACAATTCATATATCATTTAATTTATTTTGAAATTGTTCTTTTAATTTATAATATATATTTTTATGAGAGACGATATTTTATATTTTATTACTATAAACATACTATTTTCAATATTATAATATATATTCTAAAATATTCACTATATTATATTTACTATATATATATATATATGCTATAAATAATTATTACAATTTCTAATATGTAATATATATTATTCTATAATATATAATATAAAAGTACTATATCATATTTTTATGAGATACTATATTTTATATTTTTTTACTATAAACATGCTATTTTCATTACAAAAAATAATTACAATATATTTGAACAATAGATTGAACTAACTTAACTAAGACATAATTAATTAGAAGTTCTAGGTCACATTTTTATAACAGACCCTAAAATCATCAATTTACTCTCAAACTCTCCAATACTGGTACTTTCAAATGCACCCTCCACTGTATGTGTTCACCAGAACTGTCAGGGTTTCTTCTCACTTTACCTGCATTAAAAACTACATAAACTACATAAGGTACATTCCAGGCATGTATTTCTCATCTTATATCGTTGGTTCTTTAGTATTTTTACTTTATAGCTTACAGACTAACTTCCTATCCTAGACTATGAAAATTAAATGTGAGTATAACAATTTGAAAAAAGTAGCAATTTTACGGTTGTTTATCGATAGAAGAAGACATGGAGGCAATGTGACCCTCTGCACAATAGAAACATAAACAATGGAAACATTAGATGGACTAGCAACAACATCAACATCAGCAAGGTCAGTATATGCATCATCAACAGCCCCATAACTGTATCTGGCGATATGATGAAAGGCAAACCTCTCTAATGTGTTTAAGAAGATTTTCTGAGCTACGCCCGTTGTTCAACCCACTAGGAATAAATATGCAGACAATGTTGGGTTCTCCAGAGTACCATTTGTAGAGAAAAATGTTTCAAGTAATCATGCTGGATCTATTTTCCATGGAAAAGCCATCGTTCAACCGGTAAAGCCATTTTTTGTAAACCCTCATTTCCATTTTTCAAACCGCAAGCACCATGAGGGTTTTCGAACCTATGAGACTGGGGAAACCTTGAAACAGGCCACCGATGTTGGCCATCCACCTCCATTTTTGGGTAAACCAAGTCAAAAGTTTGAAAATAAAATTGAGCAGGAAATGGAGGTGCCTCAAATTCAAATCTAGAAAGTTTTCCCTACAGGTAAAAAAGGGCATCGACATAGGACCAGGAAACTCCTCAGAGAGAAGTAGCCCATCTTTGATATTTGCAAAGGCACCCCCCCTATATTATTGAAACACAGACATGAAAAATCTAGCAAGAGCAAGCACTATCAGTTCAAAAGGCATAATCCCCCTCCCCCTGTGGGTGACTGCCCTGCTCAAGCCCCCTTCATTCCAAATAAACCCAACCGAGTCTGGAAAAATAAAGATGCTCATATCAATGCCAATCTGGTCCCTAATATGGCTTCAATCACTCTTTTGGATAAGATGTTGCAGGCACACATTGGCACACTTCAACATTCGACTCTCATAGGTAAGCTTTCTTCAAGAAATCTATCATTTTCTATAATCCAAGAATGGGAAATGCAGATGCTTTTGGGCTTAAAAGATATATTCTATTTGGATCGAATATCAAAATATTTTATGTTCATCTTTCAATCCAAAGCTGATAGAGATTTGGCTCATAAGTATAAGAGTTGGTTTTGCAAAGGATCGGGCCTCTTTACTATGGTGTGGATCCCCAATTTTAAACCCGATCCTAGACTTGCTTGCTTCTTCCCCCACTGGATATCTTTCCCTTTGCTACCACTTGTATACAGAGATCCCGAGACTATTGAACACATTGCGAACATTGTGTGTATCTTCATTAGGCATGATCTCATTCCATTTGAAGCCCCTAATCGAGAAGCTCGAGTTTGTATTTTATTTGATAACCACAATTTGTTTATTAATCAAATTGCTATCAAATCTAAATGGGGAGATTGGGTAAAACAGATTGTCATCCAGCAACTAGAGCTCGTTCACAAATATCAAAGTAAACTTGGACACTTCACCTCGGATTGTCAGAAGGATTATCCATCAGAAATCAGAGTATGCTCGGATCATACCTCTAATCCTTTGGAATGTACCCATAACACTTTGCAAGCAATACCTCCATGCCATCTTCAACCCAAGCAAACAATGCAAACTCAAGGATGCACTGGCAATACTTCATTGTCCTAGGCACAAATTTCAGCAGCAAGGTTCTATGTTCTACTTCAACATTTCTTTTTGTATTTATCACTTTGCTCACAATGGAGAGATTCTCGGTCTACTCTCTGCATTGAGGGTCTAGATAAATATAGTATGCTAGCCCCTTTGAGTATGAATGCACTTCACTCTGAATGGCAACCTCAAAGGTTAAATACTGAAAGCCTACAGCCAAATTATAAGATTAGACAACACATGGACCAAATCATTGCAAAATTAGTGTCCAAGTTGATCTTTGACAAATCATGGGCAACCAAAGTAACTTTAGAGGAACAAGATGCACTTAATAAATTTTTTGTCTTTGCAATGGGGGCTCTAAGTGTGCCACGACCCAACCACTCTACAGGTTACAGTACCTGATAAGAAGAATAATGCAGATGATTTAATGGATGCGCCTCAGTCTTAGGAGCATATCGATACTTCAAATTTTCTAGAACACTCAGTGATTGTGGCCGAAGATCATAATAACCCAAATTTTTAATTTTTGGAAGGATCTTTTGAAATAGATCTTGGGGTTGAAAATTGCATTATTCAGCAGGCTCAGGTTACGACAGATGGTTTGGGTAAGGACAAGTTGATTTCACAAGTTGAGATGGACACCCCCAACCAGAGCAAGGGTACTCATAGTACAGAGGTCACTGATCAAGTGACATTATTTAACCACAAGCAGCATCTGTCAATTGAACAATCGCCTTCAAAATGCCCTCAAACACCAAAAACCCCTAAGACAAGAGGTCAAACTAAAGGCATGAAGACCAAATTAGAAGTTGTTGTAGTCTACCCTAGATGACAACTTTGTTGTTACCAAACATGTGACAAGGAGAAAACAAAGTTCTCCTTGTCAGAAATGAAGATCAACTCATGGAATGTCAGAGGCCTCAATGCCTTTGACAAAAGACGTAGGATCAAAATGACCATTGATTCTATGAAAGCGGACATCATCATGTTACAGGAAATAAAAATTTCTCAAGACATTTATGAAAACACAATAGCTAAATGGCCTTCATGGGTTTCCTCGCACTCCCAAGGTTTGGGAGCTTCAAGAGGATTGGCAATGCTATGGAGCCCTCAAAAGATTCAAGCTCAACTTCTTCAGCAGGATCATAAGTGACAGCTCCTCAAGATGACAAAGTTTGATACAAATATTATTTTAATTAATGTCTATGGTCCTTCTTCAATATAGGATAAATTTAGACTTTGGGATGTCCTCACTAGGATGATTCAGAGCCAAGACACACAGAATGTCATCCTTGGGGGAGATTTTAATTCAATTCTTCATCAATCAGAAAAAATAGGAGGCATTGTTCAACCTATCAAAACTATTCAGGACTTCTCTCACTTTGTTGACAATAACAATCTCATAGATATTCATCCCTCCCAAGGTTCTTTCACATGGACAAAAAAGAGAGTACGGTTTGCACAGATTGTTGTTAGGCTAGACAGGTTCTTACTATCACAAGAGTGGAAACTTCAGAATGTTCAAATTCAATCAGAAATCTTGGCATTACTTGGCTCTGATCACTTTCCCATTTCACTTTTCATCAACAATTCAAGCAAAACTGATAAGAGGCATCAATCATCTTTCAAGTTTGAAAGAATGTGGCTCTGACACCCGCATTTTCTCCCTCTCTTGAACAAATGGTGGGTAAGTTCCCCATTTGTTAATGGATCTAAAATGCATTAGTTTTCAATGAAGTTGAAACACATCAAGAAAAATATTAAGCAGTGGAATGAGTAGGTCTTCAAGAATATATTCCATCAAAAAGAGGAAGTTAAACAATAACTGTCTGATATTTATAGCCATATCATCCAAAATGGTTTGAATAATGACTCCTATCATAAACAAAAATATCTTCAAAATGATTGGAATGAGCTATGTAATAGAGAAGAGGAATACTGGAGGCAAAAATCTAGGGAACTATGGCTATGTGAAGGGGATAAAAATACAAAATTCTTCCATGCCTCAGCCACACAAAGAAGAGAAGCAAAGAAAATATTTGAAATAAAGGGAGTGACTTCAGTAAATATTATCTCAAACGCCCAAGATATCTGAGATGAAGGGGTTAATTTTTTCAAGAACCTGTTAGCCCCAGCTACAACCCCTTCCCCTTCAGAAGAACAATTGAATGAGATTCTCAGTGATATCCCCTTAATGGTGTCCCCACTTGAGAATGACATGCTTATGGCCCCCTTTACTATCCAAGAGCTCTGTAAAGTTTTTTTCTCATTTCCTTTGGATAAAGCACCAGGTCCTGATGGGTTCACAGCTCTTTTCTTCTAGTGCTGTTGGGAAGTCATTTGCTAGGACTTACTAGCAGCTATGAAAGAATCCAGGAAACACAAGTGTATGCTCAAGTATTTTAATTCTACCAATATCGCTATCATCCAAAAAATCAAAGATGCAAAGACATTTGTAGATTTTTGACCAATATCTATTTTATGCCCTGCATACCCGTCCCTACATTTTGTGTGCACAATGTTGGGTCCCCCTTTTCACTTTTGGCTCTTGCCTTGTTTTCTTTTGGTTTTGTTTCTTTTTTTCTCTTCTCTAGGTTTTCCTTCCTGTGAGGTTTTTTTTGTTTTCTCTTTTGCCTTTCATGTCTCTAAGACCCAATCCCAGAGTTGGTTGTTTTCCTTTCCAGAAGCCGAATTACAGACTCTGGGATTCTCTGCCACGATGTCTCCTTCTCGTAAGAAGACATGGTTGTTTGGAATCCCCGGGCCCAGAGTTCAGAGGGTCGCCTGTTCCAAAGTTTGCAGAGAGAAGGTAACTTGCTTTTTACCTCAGGTATAAATAAGATTTACATGTCATTTTCATAGTTACTGCGATTAAAAACACTTAAGGTTTTTAGAGCGATTCTTTGGTGATTTGAGTGTGAAGTGAGTGCGAATTCCTCTAAGCTTAGTGGATAGCGATGTGTCGATCTTCAGTAGCTGTTCATGAGCATTGGAGGTCAAAGATGATTGTAGAGCGATCTTAGTGCCTCTTTCCTTTTTCATTCTTTGGATTCACAGGTTGGTTTGTCTGGTTCTTGCCCTTTGTTTTTGTTTGGTTTGGTTTCATGCTGGTTTGTTTTGTTTTCATTTCTGGTTTTTGTTTCTTTCTGTTTTCATGTTTTCTGTCATTTGGTCTGCCACCCGTTGGTGGGTCGGCTCTGCTAGAGGGTTGTCCACCCTCTATGCAGTTGTAGGATAATGTATACTATGTACACTTCATATTTCATTTCAAGGTAGCTACTCTGCATTTTTTTTTTGCTGTATATGATGTATATTTATGTATTTTACGTGTGTATATGCTTTGGCCCTCGACCCTCCTATATTTTTTTATGTATATTATATAGATATGTTGTGTATATCCCATAGAGCTCGCAAGTTCTTCGCGCTCTGTCGTATATTTTTACCCGATGAAATAGAGCTTGACAAGGTGGAGTCGCCACAGTTCAAACTCGGCACCTTGCTGGTTTGAACCATGGTAGATTTCTCTCTCCTTTATCTCATCACTTTAATGGCAGGATTAATTTCCCATGTATGGCATTTAAAATGTGTCCAATCTGGCATTCAATTTTGCCCAGTGTCAGCCCACTTGTCCTAATCAATGCCATAACTGTCTTTATGCCACCTGCCATCTTACCACATGCCAGCACACATCAACCAAAGTATGTCTTGTTGCCAGTCATATCAGCAATGACTAGTTTGTCTAGACTCAGGACTCCTAGCGGGACCTTGTCTTCTGCCTTTTCCTTACCACCATGTCAACACACTCTGGAATGCTTAAGCCATGTTCATTTTCAGATACTTCAGAGCTTTTGATGTATGTAGTAACATTTGTTTGATAGGTGTGGGCTAGTGAAGAATCTCCTAGAGTTTTAATTCATGTTTATATATGTCTTGACGGTTTTCTGGTCTTGCAGGTTTGCTGATAATTTGATTCAAAATGTCTGACTATTTTGCACCTCCTAATAGCCCAGAACTACCGACTACCTCCACCCGGGCAGAAACAAAATCAAAGATTGAAATAATTTTGGAAAAGCTACCTTTAACCTCCAAGTATCCAAAGGATGGAGGTGTTGCAGGGTCTAAGATAGACTCCAAGGTTCAAGAGATAACAGATTTGGACCCCGGGACTTGGGACAAATTACAGGGTCTAATCCAGACCATATACAAGTTAAAGGAATAGGGGGATAAGATAGCCACCTATCTAGCTACCTCTAGCATCATCAAGGCCATGAACTTTCCATGTGCGGTGCAATCACCCGAACTAGTCAGGTAGCTAGCGGTATTGTATAATGCTGCCACTCATTTAGTTTTGCTTTTGGATCCCCGACCGCTGCAATATCCCACCACAATCGTCACATTGGATGCTCCCACCTTTGCTTCCAGGTTGGGAATTCCACATTTCAAAGGGTCCACCATCATCACTAGGGCCAACTCACTAAATTAATTTGGTGAAGCCAAAATCATCTTCCAGAAACACCTCAATAATAACTGGTTAAAGTCTCCAAAGTGAGACTATAAGAGAATGAAATTGGAAATTCCCCACAGGATTTCAAGGAGCCCATTCAAGCGGGCATTATATTTTTGTGCAGAATATTTGAATGGCCCCATTCCCAGGAATTCTCAGTGTGGATGTGTGATAGCTAAATGTGGGCCTCTAATTTAGCCATACACTTCAACATGGTCATTGTACTTCAGCAGCATACAAGAATGAATATGGATTCATTCATCCTGTATGTCTAGAAGAGTTGACCTATTTCCTTCTAGTAGGTAGGAGTATGAGCTTTCTCTCAGATCATCGCAAGCTCATTAACTACACTGAAGACCTAAATGAAGGATTTAAAAACTATGCTAAGTGATCTAAGATAGTTAGGCAAATGCAATTAATCAAAAGCTAATTAAGATCCAGTTTTAGAGCACCAATTAAAGTGTGTAAGATTGATTTTAAAACACCAATTTAAATATGCTCTAAGATTAGATTTGCATGATTAACATAAAAGTAAACAATAATTAAAGCTAAGAATGCAAGTAAGCTAAGATAAAAATGTAGTATAATCACTTTAGATAAAAGATTAGGATCCTTTGTGAAGGAAAAAGAGTTTCTCTTTTATAGAAATCTCTCTCGAATTGACGGTGGAGATCAAACAAAAAGAGTGGCTTAGATTTGATTGAAGAAGCAAAATCCATGTGCAAGTGATTCGATTGGTTGAGAGAGTCAGTTGACTGAACTGACTAATCTGTTATTTTGGAAACTTCCAAAATCAGTTTACAGTTAACTGAAATGTTTCAAAAATGATAAACAGTGGAGAATCAGTTAACTGAGTGGAACTAGATTGTTTCCATTTTGATAAATCAGTTAACTGGATTTGATGATGTCATATGCATTTTTAATAAATTAATTGAATTTGGATGCACATTTATGATTTTATAATTAATTTAATTCCTTTTTTTATTTAATTGACAATTTTGTATTTTTATTTAACATAAGGTTTATTTGTCAATGTATTGTGATTTTAGGAATTAATTAATTAATCAAGTACGATGATTGATTAGGACCTAGGGTTTAGGTCAGATCAGTTTGAATTCGATAATTGCCTATTTGATTTAGGACTTAGGTTTAATCAAGATTAGGGTTTCTTGATTAATTACTAAGATTGGGGGTCTAGGGTTTATGTGACCATTTTTAGGTGATTACATTTGCCCCTCTTTGAATTGATGTGCGATCAGCGCATTGATTCAAAGAACTATTACTAATGAGATCAAGAATAGTTTGATTTGAAACAATGAAACCATTCTTTTGAAGAAGACCGACTTCGAGCTTGATTGGATGAAGATCGATCAAAAGATATAAACAGAATGCTCAATTTGATTTGAAGTGATGAAACTGAACATTTGTCAGGAACTCTTAAACCTTTTTGATTGGTTTGAACAAATAACCAGTTTGATTTGAAGAGATGAAATTGATTACCATTAAGATATTTGATTAGCAAGAAAATTGACTTGATTTGAAGCGATGAAGCCAATTTGATCAATGTATCTAGTTTCAATAATGAATAGCCCATATAAGACTGATCTTGTCTGGTTTCAAGTGTATTCACCACTGTATAAGACCATTGATTAGGTTTCCTTTGATTTAAGATGATCTCAACTTGATTTGATGTGATGAAGCTGAGATACCCCAAGCGATGGGGTTTTAATTGAGGATGTGATCACTGGAATGTTGATGTCCTGATCCTGCCCCCTTAGGAGCAAAATCAAAATATGGCTAGGTGCCCCAGTGATGAGAAGCAATTTGATTGATTAGATAATTTAGGAAGAAATAGATCTGATTAGAAAGAGGTCCCACATGGTTAGGACAGAATCTATACTTGATGAGAGGTCATGTTGACCAAGATTTACCAAAAGTAAGATACATGGATTGATTATAAGAAAAGCATGAGAGATTTCCATTGGTAGTGCAAGTGGTCAAATTCAGATTTTGATCTTGATCCTGAAAATAGAATCAGGATAGTTGATTTAGCAAGGGATGTCATATCCACTTGACGATGAGAAGATTGATTGACTAGAATCTCAGATCCTTCACATTGGATAGAGATAAAGTTATTATGCTGATTTCATCACTATACAGATGTAGATGCAAGACTAACATGAATGCAACCTAAGGTGTAGTCACTGAGCTTTAGCAGTTGAAAATTTTCATCATTGAGCATTTTTGGAACATCAAAGTCGATACAATCCTTACTGGTGCCACTGTGACCATAAGAATATGAATATGAATTTCATCAAATAAGCTATGGGAAACTAACGTAAGCATCGAGGCACAAAACTTGAGATGACCTGAATATTGTTTCCAGTTGATGTGGCAAGAGTACACCAGTATCGAGGTATTCAAAGCCAAAATAACCATGAGTGTGTGCTTGTGTAAACAAACAGATAAATAATAGTCAAGGAGATAGTTCCAACCTCACCTTGGCATACAAATAAATAGGATCGAGGGATGTGAGCCTTTTCTACGTTAATGCAGGAGCTCTTACAACATACACCTAGTTTATTTGACGTTGCTAGATCATCAGGACCACACCAACAAGTAGTAGACAAAGATTAACAAAATCAATGAGAATAGGCAGCATACAAATAAAAATTCAGCATACTTCAGCTAGTTTCAAAGTTTTTGGATGTGTATATGAATGAGGTGTTGAGAAACATCGTTGTGCTTGTGAGTGATTTCTATCAATCTGTCATTTATGTTTGCAATATCCAATGTGTGTTAAGAAACACAGATGTATCCAAATATAGTGTTAAGAAACACTGTAGATTTTGGTGTTGAGAAACACCTGCTTGCGTCAGTAGCGAGTTGTCCTTCAGAAATGACAAGATTATTGACTCTGGTGCAAACCAAAGATGTGATCAAATTGGGGACCTATGCCCCAAGTAGAAAACATTGATAACTGACTTGACTCATACTAAGAGGATAAATCTGATTTGATTGCCCCTAGGTTATGACTCTGGATCAGTTTCAAGCCAGGAGGGTTCTCAGAAGAACTAGAGTGTCATGAAAGTGACTGAAAGCTATGTACAAACTGAAGAAAAAGATTGCCAAGACTAAGTATTGATAGGTGGAGAACTGAGTACAAGAGGCGCATATTTACCAGGTTTTCACCTACTTGGAAGAGATGTTATTTAGCAAAAATTGACTTGATTTGAAGAGATGAAGCCAATTTGATCAATGTGCCTAGTTTCAATAATGAATAGCTTGTCTAAGACTGATCTGTCTGGTTTCGAGTGTATCCATCACTATATAAGACAATTGATTGGGTTGCTTTTGATTATGATAATCTCAACTTGATGTGATGTGATGAAGCTGGGATGCCCCAAGTGATAGGGCCTTGATTGATTGAGGTGATCATTGAAAACGTGGTAAGCATGCCTCTATCGCCATCCTTTTTCTCAATTTTTTAATTTTTTTGTATTTTTGATGTTTTTGATTTTTTTGATTGATGCATCAAGGCGTCTATTGCTAGGTTTTCACCAAGATGATCATTTTTTCAGAAATTTTTACGATTTTTAGATTTTTTTAGAGATTACTCTTGTCTCAAGCAAGATCACATTGGTTTTGCTCCAATGTCTAGCAAGATAGAGGTCATTATAGATGGATCAGAAAGTTGATGGATGAGGAGAATAGACAATGATGGATGAAGAGGGTGAATGCAACCCTCAAAGATAGTCTCCTCAAGATTACCCAAGCTAGGGAAAAAGAATAATACAACAATGTAGGCTCATGGAGCGGTGCTGGATAGCATATAGGATAATGACCTCATGTCATGAAAAGCATGTGTTCCAAAAGAATGGACATGTCAAGAGACACTTTAAGAACTTGTTTTTTTCAATTTTGATCAAGACCAAGGGGTCAATTTGATAAGATAGGATATGGCTATGATAGTGTAATCAAGATAAGGGATGATGGAGGTATAAGTGCATGTTTTGGGATTATGACATGAATTCTTAGAAATAGGAAGGATAGGCTTGGGATAAGCAAGATCACGATAGGATATCATGGATGAGAGAAAGTGAATAGGCTAATGGAAAGGATAATGCATGTTAGGATACACGATGCTCATGGATAGGGTCAACCTTGTCAAGATCCCCAGAAGGAACATGGATGCTCAAGAGCTAGATAGATGTGATGGATAAGATAATATGGAAGGAACTTACCCCCAAGTGAAGAGTGCAAGTAGGAGGAATTATGCATGATGCCTGTTTGCCAGGTTTTCATCATGGTACTTATCCAAGGTGCCACAAGAAGTGGTTTTCACCATAGGATGGATTGATTTATCTTTACTTTTGCTACCAAGGTGCCTGTTTACCAGGTTTTCACCAAGACACATTTTATCTTTTTTTTTTTAATCTTTTTTTTTTTGGAGTAACTTAAGCTTCTTTCTCTTTAGATAGTGCTCCTCTAAAATATATGCTATGATAGGCGAAGGCCACTAAAAGTATGCTCAAAGATGCTGATAGGGTGATGGTAGAGAAGGATTTATGTGATGGATTGGATAAGAGGGATGAAAGGATATGGGATGGGGTATTGAAAAGTTTGCGTAGGGGTAGATGGAAATGGTGATAAGATCAACATTGACACACACCTTGAAGGGTAGTGGACGGATGAAGGAAAAGTAGATGGAATAGTTTGAGGCTTTGATGTATGAATGCATATGGATCTTGGTACATGAGGACCCAAGATGGAGTTAGAAGATGGGAGATGTTTAGATGGAGATACAGTGGAAGACTTTGGAAGCTTGGATGCCAACTCTGACTTTTCCTTTTTGTTCAATCCTTTTAAGAGAAACTTGGGAATCCACATAACTTTTGATTTTCTTTTTGTATCCAAGTCCTTTAAAATAGGCTTGGGAATCCACATAGCTTTTGATATTCTGTTGCTTTTGGATGACTTAAAACATAAATCTTCCATGATGGACTTAGGAACCCATATTTGCTTTGATTTTATTCTTTTCTCAGTGGACCTTTGCGGTCTCTTTGTAGTCACATGTTGATTAGATGGGACATAGTGATCTTCATATGTAAGTGGGTTCTTGGATTTATGATTTCTTCGTTGCACATCCAAATTGCTTCCAAAAGACTTGGGGAGTGTGGATGAATAGGACTAATATGACTAGTTCATATGGATTGGTTGATAAGGAGGTTTCAAGGATGAATGTCTCTGTTGATCTTGATAGGAAATAGGGTAAGTGGATGGAGGGATATAAGGACCCAATATAGATGGAAGGTTTGACAGTTTCAACTTTGGGATATAGGGACCAAGAATGGACTTGGAGGATAGTGAAGGATGGTGCTTACATTTGAATGGAGGGATATAAGGTGTGGAAGAGATATCAACATCTTTAGAGTGAGCTACATGACCAAGGCTCTTCTCGTTTGAATTCACCTTTATATCAATAGGTGCATGAGTATAATTCATAGGAGCAACTAAAGATTGAGAGGATTTATTATTCTGTAAAGGATTTGGAGGAATGATGTTTTCTTGAGGTGGACATGGAGGAGCATGATGAGGGGATGATGGGATGCTCTGATCTTGAAAAGGATCTTTAGATGGTGTACACAAAGTACCTTTCTCTTTATTTTCAATAGGTTCCTTAGGGATGATGGAAAGGATATCTTAATCTTTCTTGGGAGATGGATAAGATATAGGTGTAAGAGTTTCTTTTGGGAATAAATGGAAGGGGATGATAGAATCATCATGAGACTCTTGAGATGTGTGACTTTTGTCAACTGTTGGGTAAGGATGAATGGTAGCTTGATCTTGATCATTACTGATATTAGTTTCTTCACACTTTGGATTTCCCTCTTGACATGGAGCCACTTCTAAGGACAAGGTAGGAGTTTTGATCTGCATAGGGGGTTATCGACACACTAATGGACAATCATTTGGAATAGGCATGACAAGTGTTGAAGCACATGGATGCTCTAGGTCTATGATATTTGAATCCCGAGAAAGACTTACAAACATATGTTGATTAGCTTGGATCTCTTTTGGAGGTAGTCCTTGAGAGTAGACATAGTCGTCATTAGGCTCAATTCTTGATGGAGATGGTGTGGTTGGTTTTGAAGCTTTGAGAGATGGAGGAATGGTGGAAGAAGTAGAAGTGATATGTGAACCAATGCTAGACATGGATTCTTGATATTGATCATGCTCGAGATTAGATGAATCATTAGGATTTTCAACTTTGATTATGCGATAATCTATGAGATCTTGGATTTTATGTTTCAACTCCATGCAAGATGAAGTTTTATGCTCATTATGTTGATGATATGCACAATAGTTACTCAAGAATCTTCGTCCACATGATGTGGCTTGAGGTAATGTG
>MU227240.1:292331-362712 GCA_018584345.1 Thuja plicata | reverse complement strand
CGCTTGATAATGATCAAATAGAAAAGGATAGATTTGTTAGAAACAGTGAGAGGGGGGGGGGTGAATCAGTGTTTATCTATTAATTATATTTCAGCCAATTAAACATATATCAGATGTGCATCCAAAGAAACATGACAAAAGAACACATAACACATGATATGATTACAGATAACCTTGATCAGAGGAAAACTCTAGTGGGGATTAGTACCCACAAATATTGTACTAGGTATAATGAACCTGTTAAAGTTTCTTTGCCCTGTTAGAAGCAGTTTTTACAATTTGAGTACAATGACCTGGTTAAAGGTTTGACCCTTTTAGGAGTCTTTTACAAAACCCTGTTAAAGGTATATGGCTCACTGCCCAATAAGATGAAGGCTACAACCTTCTGAAAGTTGATATGCACTATATAAAAAATGAACTACTATGATGACACTGTTGTCTGATCAATTTTGTGTATGTGTGAATGCTCTTACTCTCTTAAAGAGATATATCATATAATGAATTCATTGTACTATCCCTCTATAACTTTCTCTTACATAATAATTGACACTTGTAACATATCTTTACATTACATACTTATATCTTCAAATCTGAATAGGCATGACCCAAAACAAATCACAATTCGGCCCTAAAACAAAATATACAACACTTCTAAACAAGTCGGCCTAAGCGTGTTTACTACAACATTAATTAAATTAATACAAACTTATAACTAAAGGTGCTTAGCCATTACATTACAAAATCATTCACACTGATCAAAACTGTAGTCAGCTTTCATGCTCTGTTTCCTGGACTAAAGGTTTACTAATCTTCCTGTAACTTTTCCATACTAATGTTCCATACTCTGAACATCTGGATCTAGCATGTATATATACCATAGAGTATATACCTAAGCATGCATTCTCTAGTGTGATTTCTAACACGTGCGCTGATGTGCTAATCTCTGTATCTCTTTGTCTGTCCTATTTTATGTACTTAGTCATTTTATCTTCTAAGTTATCTTTGATAGAAACTTAGTATGAATTTGTTGCCATGATTGAAAACACAAAATAAGTCATGCTTCCTCAGGAATTTGACTTGCCAACAATCTCCCCCTTTTTAATTTATGGCAACAAAGGAATGTGGCTAAGTTACTCAAAATGACTTCATACAAAAATGACTTTATATCATAATACTTTATGCTATATACATATATACTTCTCCACATATACACATTCTATACTACTCCCCCTTTGACATTAATGACAAAGGTGTGCAAAAAAATGTAAGTCTTCAACATACTTACTCGATGTAGACTTCTGGGTACACAACTTGAAGAGATTGAATCTCTTTTTGCCAAAAGACTTTCATTGCCTCAACTATCTGAAGATGCGCGCATAAAGCATATGTCAATTTCTCTATTTTTATCAGATCTATGAAAGGACCTTGATCATATGTATATATGGTGTTATCAATCTATTTTATGTTCTCATTAAGAACTGATAGAGATGGTGCAAGTGCATTCCTCAACTGAGTTTGCCTTATTCTGATCTTGCTAATTTCTAGTTTTGCCTTCTCAATTTTGTCTAACTGCCCTTGATAGACATTATTGCATATGTTCATATCTTGTGTCGAGGTTTCAATTGATTTCCTTATGCTATCCACCATTTCTTCTGCTTCTTCAATCTTTTTGGTGTGCTCAGAGGTGAGCTTCACTCCATCCATGCAATTTGCAATAACCTTCTTGCCTTTTGCTGCCAACTCTTTTAATATAGATTTCCCAATCTTTAAGGAGTTTAGATCTAAGGTAAAGTTCTTTACCAATTCATTTAGTCTCTCTGTCTTGTATTCTTCTTCTGTAATCTTAGTAGCTGATTCTACTAGACTTGTGAAATGTGCCTTGAAGTTTGTCAGTATGCTATCCACATGTTCAACTGTTTGAACTTTAGCTTCTTTCTTATCAGCAGGAACTAACTCATTCAAAATGTTTATTGATTCCACAAAGTGAGGGTTCCTCATCACATGTTTCTCTTTTGCTTTTTCCATGGAAAGGACACTGATTTTTATTAGTTCTTCTTCTCCCCATGCATCTAAACTTGCTGAGTCAGGAGTTAACCTTGACAACAATGAGGTGGATGGTTGAGTGGATGGTGAGAAAATAGTATTCTGACTTGTATCTACAAATTCACTTTTGACATGAATTTCCTTTACTGGTGTCTCATTACCTTGATTATCTTTCTCCTTATCCAAGTCTATTGGATCAATGGAAGGAACTTCATCTTGTTGTAGAGATGTGTCATCAGTGTTCATTTCCTCGGTGTTTACAAATGCTTTATCAACTTTATCCATATCATTATCAGAATTTTTCATAGATATTTTTACATTATCAATCATTATAGTGTCCTCTTTATCTTTGACTGTCTCAGAGGTTATTGTCAATGTGGACGCAGAGACCTATGGACCTATCATAGGTGCAATCTGAATTACTAGAGTTGTAGCCTGTTTGGGAGGAGCTGGGGTAATTTTTTTTGTAGGCGCCGTTGGTGGATACATGTGTCTGTCCATAAAGACTTGTTCAAATGTCTTTTCAGTCTCCTTACCAATCTTCTCATACTCTTTGTTCATAATTTGTAGAGTCCTTGTCTTAGTTTAGAGATGAGGCTTCACTAGATCTAACAGAATAGCCTTCTCATCATGTGAACAAATAGGAAGAAGAGTATCCAAAGTTTCTTCTCTAATCTTCATGTCCTCTTCTATAGCATGTCTTTTCATGATCTCCAATATATTCCATACTTGATCCGGTATCACTGTCTTAAGTTCAAGAACTGATTTCTTAAACTTGATGATATGAGATATGATCATGGAGTGTATCTCTGTTTTATCAATTTCTTGATACTTGTCATAGACTTTGGAGAGTGTATCTAATCTTCCTTCATTAACAATCCTGTTTCTCAAAATATTTAGACTAGGTCTAAATCCTACCTTAGGTGGAGCTTGAACATTCTTAGCTTTGCTATGAGTGTTCCTTGAGGATGGGTGATTTTAAGGTGCTTATTTTCTTCCTCTAGTCTTCTTGCTAGGTACAGAAGGTGGAGATGTGTCTAAGTCAATGGTGGTGGAGGGTGCAGAGGTGCTTTCTACTTTCTTATTTTTCTGAATCTGTTTAACTTTTTCAAGTTCTTTAGCAATTTTGGCTTCTTTTGCCTTCTCCAAATCTTCTTGAGTGATTCCATGCTTTTTCAGAATGTTGGATGTAGTTCTGGATGCTTTCCTTTTGTTAACAGCAAGTTGTAGTTCAATATCCACTTCGTCAGTGTTTTCTCTGTAAGTACCCCATCTAGGTTCATTAGGGTCTTTAGGTGCTGACAATAAGACTTGCGCATATCCTTCTAACACATGATCTTCTACTTCGTACCCTAGTAGATGAATCCACTTAGTTCTCAGCTCAACAACCTCCATGCATGTGCAATCTGTCTCTACCATGAAGCATATTGTATCCCTATATTTGTCAACTATCTTCTCAAATAGTCTGAACCTGCTCTGCATTTTGACCCTGAATATCTTTATATCCATATCCATTGTATCCCTTGCACTGCTTTCTAATGTGGCCTTAAGAGATATCTGAGACATTGTAGGTTTGCCTTTGTCTAGATAAAGGTCTGCAACCTTTCAAACTATATGGTAATATAAATAGATGATCAGAGATCCAAACCTGAATTTTTTATTCATGTCATGTTTGATAATTTTGATATTGTCAATCAATTAACCGCGCAAGATCTCACATAGGTTGTATTGGGTGTTGTCCTTCACTATTCTGATAGCTGCAAGGGTTATTGCTGCAGAGACACTATTCAACCTGCTTGCAGGCTGAAACTTATATCCAAGTATCATTGTCAAGAGTTTTATGTCATCTTCCTTGATAGGGTCAACAGTCATTCCACACCTATCACTCCTAGACAAAAAAACTTGCTCAATTTGTTTCTTGACATCCTTACCAGTGGGAAACATAGGTCCAGTCATTGGAAGTCTAGTTAATTGATGGATTAGTTCTGTAGTAATGTGAACAGGGACATCTCCAATCCAGAAAAGATCATCATGTATCCTACTTAATAGAATATTTACCCATTCTGGTTCTTCAAACTCATGTGCATTTATAAACTCAAGAATAGGGTTATCTTGTAGGTGCGCAAACTCATCCTTGAATGTGAAGTCCAAATTTAACATTGATGCCATATGAGAAGCTATATTATCATCTCCTAATGATTCCTTCTTACAGTAAATGTATGCGCGGATATCTTCCACGTGAACAATGCCAAGTGGGGTTTTGGAGAAAGCCCCTTCCACATCATCTAGTATGGATTTGAATGGATTCTTCTTAAATATAAACCTCTTCCTCTCTGCTACATCAAACACAACTGGGGTCACCATACTTACTTGGTGTTTTCTTATGTAGGGTTTCCACGAAATTCTAAAATGGCGCGACGGCTAGGGCTCCATTTCAAACTGATTATCCGTTCGCTCCAACTGCCAAACTGTTATGCCTTCATGCTTTGATGTCTTAGTGCTCCAATGCTCTTCAATTTCTATGCTCTCAAATGTAAATGTGAGAATGATCAACTACGAACTTCCTTTTATACAATCTGCCACATTTAATGCTTGCAACCATTCATAGTGATTTTCAAACTTTGATCCCGATGTAATTTAGATAATGCGTGAATGCATATAGCTGTAATATATGCTTTTAACCATGAATCCAAAGGTGCATACTCTGAAGTGAGTACACCAACCACGCAGGGGCCCTGAGCTAGAATATCTCCCCCTTAGACCAAGAAGGTCTATTTAGGAAGAAGTAGAGGGTGCGTCCACTGTGGATGCATCAACTACTTTGTCAACATCTTTGTCCTTCTTTACTTCAACCCAGATTTTTCTTGAATCATCATTTTCTTTGACAAACTCGACTTATTCTTTCTCTTCAAATAGAGACTTTTTAGGATCCTCTTGTTTCAAAGTTTTGGATCTACAAAACCTTGTGATATGTCCAGCCTTTCCACATGCGTGACAAATGATAGGAGGTCTAATGTTCTTGCTCATCATGCTACACTGCTTTGCTGTATGTCCATTGTAGTTGCATATTTGACATGTAATGTTTTGCGAATTTCTTGAGAGTTGATTTCTTTGACTATTTTGATTCATACTTCTGTGATTCTGCTGATGTTGATTCTTATGAATTATTCTGCAATGTATAGCCCTGTGACCAAACTTATTACAGAAGTAACAATAACCTTTAAAAGGTCTTACCTCTTTGAAATCTCTTGCCAAATGCTCATGTTTATTGCATGCATAACAAGTTTTGTTAACTTGCTTGATTTCTGTTTTAGGTGGTTCATATATAACTTCTGTAGTATCTTCAACTTTCTTAGCTTCTGAAGATGCTTCAAGTGTTTTTTCTCTCTCTTGTGATGATTTGATTTCATCTTGTGTAGTACTAAATCCAAGACCAGTAGTGTTCCCTTTTTGCCTTTTCACATTGAGTTGGGATTGAATTGAATCATAACTTGAGTGAAGTTTATCAATCTTAGCTTTTGCTTCTGTTAATTCAGATTCCAACCTTTTCTTCATGTTTTCCAATTCTAAGAATTTCATGTTTGCCTGCAGAAGTTCATCTTCCAATTATTTTGCTTTCTTTGATCTTGTCTTCAATGGTGTTCTGGCTGTCTGTAAGTTGTTCCTCCAGATCTTCAAGTTTATCCTCCAGGGATTTATTCTCTTCATTAAGCTTTTTGACCATTTGTCCTAGATCACTTGTAGAACAATCTTTCAGATCTTTTCTTAGCCTTTTAATAAGTATTTGAGAGCCATCATTTTTCAATCTTAGTTCTTGATTTTCCTTCTCAGATCTATCAAGATCTTCAAGAGCTACTTCAAGATTCTTTTTAAAATGTTTTTCTTCAGCTGAGTCCATGATCTCCTCAAGTGGTTAAAATTTCTTTCAGAGGACCAGAGCTCTGATACCAATTGTTAGAAACACTGAGAGGGGGGGGGGGTGAATCAGTGTTTATCTATTAATTATATTTCAGCCAATTAAACATATATCAGATGTGCATCCAAAGAAAAATAACACAAGAACACATAACACATGATATGATTATGGAGAACCTTTATTAGAGGAAAACTATGGTGGGGATTAGTACCCACAAATATTGTACTAGGTATAATGAACTTGTTAAAGTTCCTTTGCCCTGTTAGAAGCAGTCTTTACAATTTGAGTACAATGACATGGTTAAAGGTCTGACCCTGTTAGGAGTATTTTACAAAACCCTATTAAAGGTATATGGCTCACTGCCTAGGCTCACTACCCAATAAGATGAAGGCTACAACCTTCTAAAAGTTGATATGCACTATATCAAAAATGAACTGCTGTGATGACACTGTTGTCTGATCAGTTCTGTGTATGCGTGAATGCTCTTACTCTCTTAAAGAGCTATATCATATACTGAATTCATTGTACTATCCCTCTATAACTTTTTATTACATAATAATTGACACTTGTAACATATCTTTACATTACATACTTATATCTTCAAATCTGAATAGGTGTGACCCAAAACAAATCACTAGTCGGCCCTAAAACAAAATATACAATGCTTCTGAACAAGTCAGCCTAAGCATGTTTACTAAAACATTAATTACATTAATACAAAATTATAACTAAAGGTGCTTAGCCATTACATTAAAAAATCATTCACACTGATCAAAATTGTAGTCGACTTCCATGCTCTATTTCCTGGACTGCAGGTTTACTAATCTGCCTGTAACTTTTCTGTACTGATGTTTTATACTCTGCATGTCTGGATCTAGCATGTACATATACCATAGAGTATATACCTAAGAACGTATGCTATAGTGTGATTTCTAACATGTGCACTGATGTGCTGGTCTCTGTATCTCTCTATCTATCCTATTTTCTATACTTAGTCATTTTATCTTCTAAGTTATCTTTGACAAAAACTTAGTATGACTTTGTTGCCATGATTGACAACACAAAATAATTCATGCTTCCTCAGGAAGTCAACTTGCCAACAAGATTGAGCTTGATGATGATTTGTTGGATTGTGTATCCTTTTCCCCCTTTAATTCTTGGATTTCAAATTGCATAGTTTGAAGTTGTTTTGATAAAGCTGCCATAAGAATCTCTTCTTGCACATTGTTAGGACCATAAGGTTTAGCCCATTTTCTTTTAGACATTGTAAGATTGGGTTGATGCACTTGCTTAGAAGATTGAAGATGAGGTATGATGAATCAATTGATTAACTAACATGTGCTGAAGTGATATCTAAAGTGTTGATGAAGTCCAAGACCAAAGGACAAAGGAGATAAAGTCCAACTGAAAAGGAGAAGCAACGAATCTGATCTTGAGTCAAGGTTAACGAACCTGCTCTCACAACTCAGGATAAGGATAGCATAGAAAAATATGATAATATAACAAGTCACTTGGAATAGCACAACAAAATCAGATTTTAGAACAGAAATGAGTTAGACTGTTAACAGATTACAGTCAAAGACAGACTAGCGATGATATTGATGAGAACATAGATTTTCTGAAAATTCAGACAGAACCTTCATAGTAGAATACATAATTGGATAGCAAGTTGATAGATTTCCAGAGTTTAATATCAGATGTAGAAACTCGGATAAGAATTGATAGTTAACACCTAGAAGTAGATTTTGAATCGTTGATCATTTTGATGTTTGATTTGATGTTTCTGATGAGATATGACAGAAAAGTACCTAAAGTGTACAGTTTTCCAGATTGTTTGATCATTGTAGTTGTTGTTTCAGTGAACACTCATGCAAGACACATCATGCAGATTGTTTGTTGTAAAAATAAAATAACAGACACACCACAATCCTAGGATAGCCAGGGCAATATCTGTTGAATTCCCACTTGAACCAAAGTTTAGCCACGCATACTCATAGCGGACAACTTAGAAGCTTGGAGGCACGGGATCCTCCTTACATGTGCACTCACTGCTCAGACACACCAAGCTTTGAATCCCAAGGGTAATCACTTCCCAAGGGACCATTGTCTCTACTAAGAGCCGTGAAAGTGTGGGACATCTTAGTCAGTCTCTAACCTTCCATGCCAACAGATAGAGGAATTTTGGATACTAGAACAAAGTTTGTATTAAGGACATCCATTCAGGTGGCTGTGATCAAGTCATTTTCCCAATTAAGGGGGCTCTCCCAATCCTTTCAAATTAAGGTTTTCACCTTAACAATGTAGGGAATTTAACGCACCACTAGGGTACTAGAGGAGATTTTGGTTGCCACAATGAATTCATAGCTATCCACTGTGAGACTAATCATAATGACATTTTTTGTATACCGGTTCGGAAGGGCTTGGATTTAGCCTGTTACCGGTTGGGCAATCCACTCTCACCAGCTCTGTTAAAGCACTCAGGAGGTAGCCACACTAAAGGATTTGTATGGATTTCTCTTTCACCTAAGATCCACGAAGGTGAGGGGAGAGGATACGTCCATGTAATTCCTTGGGTTTACAAAACTAAAAGACACTTCAAGTAGAATAAGAAAATGACAATAATGTTTCTGGATTTTTGATCATCCCAAAAAGGGTGAGAGCATAGTTTCTTGACATTATTGTCATTCCTAAAACATCAAACAAATATTCATTTTAAGAAGTCCTGCATGCAGGTTCCTATTTTAAGAAATCAAAAGAAAGATGCAAGCACAATGTTTTGCGTTCTATCGATCAAAGGCAACCTACAAGATGATTCATTAGTAGTTTGTATTTTTAGTCTTCTTTTTCAATGTCCTGCATCAAACACATTAGTAGTTTTATCAATTTGTCTTCATCCCATGATTTCCAAAGTGTTGCATAGATCATCAGTAACATAGAAAACATGCATACAAAGGAAAAACATACAAATCAATTGAAATTAGAAAAAGTGCACCTTGATTTTTTTAATGTTTTTTACCTAGTCATAAAGATGAAATTTTTAGATATATCTCTAGACCAGAAAAATAGAAATGAAAACAAATAACCCCTCTTAAAAATCAGTGAACTTTCCAAAAAAGTAAGAATTTTCAAAAAATTCCTTAATTTGTGCCCTAGGGACCCAATTTTTCAAAATAGACTAGTTTTCAAAGATGTATTTATTTCAGCCATTATTTTTCATGAAAATAAAAAACTTAGAGAATAGACCCCATTTAGATTTTGAAGAGATTTCCAGAAAAGTAAGAATTTTTCAAAAATTCTTTAATATGTGCCCTAGGGACCCTATTTTTCAAAATAGACCAGATTTCAAAGATGTATTTATTTTGGTCATTATCTGTCATGAAAATAAAAACTCAGAGAATATACCCCATTTAGAATTGGAAGAGATTTCCATAAATGTAAATTTTTTAGAGAAATTCACTAATTGAATTAATTTTTTATGAAAAATCATAAAAATATTATAAATCGCACAAAATTAATCATAAAAATCTTATTTCTGAACTGTAGGCTCCTGATACCATCCCCAACCTGCAACAAAAAATTCATAAACAGATTCCAACCTGTTTATGAGATATGATCAAATCATTGAAAACCTGCATGCAACATCAAAACAACGAACAAAATTGAATGCAAAAGTTAATAATGAGGCCAGAAATTGAATATTCTACCCCATGGTGGGTGCCAGAAATGTGATAGCTAAATGTGGGCCTCTAATTTAGCCATACACTTCAACATGGTCATTGTACTTTAGCTACGTACAAGAATGAATATGGATTCATTCATCCTATATGTCTGGAAGAGTCGACCTATTGCCTTCTAGTAGGCAGGAGTATGAGCTTGCTCTCAGATCATCGCAAGCTCAGTGACTACACCAAATACCTAAATGAAGGATTTCAAAACTATGCTAAATGATCTAAGATAGTTATGCAGATGCAATTAGTCAAAAGTTAATTAAGATCCAGTTTTAGAGCACCAATTAAAGTGTGTAAGATTAATTTTAAAACACCAATTGAAATATGCTCTAATATTAGATTTGCATGATTAACATAAAAGTAAACAATAATTAGAGCTAAGAATGCAAGTAAGCTAAGATGAAAATGCAGTATAATCACTTTAGATAAAAGATTAGGATCCTTTGTGAAGGAAAAAGAGTTTTTCTTTTATAGAAATCTCTCTCGAATCGACGGTCGAGATCGAACAAAAAGAGTGGCTTAGATTTGATTGAAGAAGCACAATCCATGTGCAAGTGATTCAATTGGTCGAGAGAGTCAGTTGACTGAACTAACTGATCAGTTATTTTGGAAACTTCCAAAATCAGTTTACAGTTAACTAAAATATTTCCAAAATGATAAACAGTGGAGAATCAGTTAACTGAGTGGAACTGGATTGTTTCCATTTTGATAAATCAGCTAATTGGATTTGATGATGTCATATGCATTTTTAATAAATTAATTGAATTTGGATGCACATTTATGATTTTATAATTACTTTAATTCCTTTTTTGATTTAATTGACAATTTTGTAATTTTTATTTAATTAATATGTCATAATATCAATTAAATAATTAACTTAAGATATATTTGCCAATGTAATGTGATTTTAGGAATTAATTAATTAATCAAGTAAGATGATCGATTAGGACCTCAGGTTTAGGTTAGATCAGTTCAATTTGATGAATTACCTGTTTGATTTAGGACTTAGAATAATCAAGATTAGGGTTTCTTGATTAATTGTTGAGATTGGGGGTCTAGGGTTTATGTGACCATTTTTAGGTGATTACAGGATGTATTACTTCTTGTATTGCATAACAACGCACAACAGGGTTTTCAACTGGGCAGCAATTATATCTAATCATGTAGATACACAAATGAGGACCGTCACCCAGCATTCACAATTTTACATGACTTCATATGTGTTGTGGGCATTGGCACAACAAAGGCCATCTTTTCAGGGCCTAGGAATAGTCAGAGAACTCGGGGATGACCCGAGACAGGTTACACCTTGGGACCATTATCCCCAATTGCATTGGGAGCTCAGCTTCTAGAATTTATGCTGGGTAAATGATGCCTTCATTTACCACAATGTTCTAGCACTTACCTGAGATTTTGAGTACCACCTCTCACATGCCGCAATGACACTGGTCAATTCTTATGGCCAATATTTCATTCAATTTAGGCACAATACATACATCAGGGTGACAGGCTTCAATGGGAAGCCCTACCTCCTTCCTCGGTATTGCGGGGATAGGATTATTCTTTTAAAGTTTTGTAGGCAGATGATGGATCTGCATGCATTCTTCACATTGAAGAAGGTCATCAACATCCCATTCCCCTTTTCTTGCGGGGATTACACATGCAGCCTCGCCATAGCCTGGGAAGCAGCTAATGAGTTAAAAGGATTAGGGCTGGTTGAATTCAACCACGCCTAGAGAAACTATGATCCTCGTGGCAAGATTTCCACCACAGTACCTAGGGCGTTCCCCACACACAAAGATGATATTGAAGACTTTTGGGTAGATTGCCAGGACAACTTTGATATCAGGGCCTGACAACATACAAGAATGAGCAAAGGGCTCATGGAAGTGCTAGAACTTCAGACTTTCTCGAAGGGGTTCAAAGATGGCGGGCCGCTAGAAGATCCAACGTACAATGGATAGGGGTTAGACAAATTGGACCTCCTTCTAGTGGACTGGGCCACTCTGGAGGAGTTGACGATTGATGGGGTATGTCACCCCATCCTAGAAGCAAGTCACAGGTAATTTTCCTGGGTGTGCCCTAAGAGCACCCACAAGAAAGCTGTGGTCAAAAAGACCATTCCTCCTTCAGCTGGCGCCAGACCTTCTTTGTCCTCCATGCCTGCTGAAGTAAGTAAAAATAAAGGAAAAGAAAAGGAGGGAGTCCCGGTGCCCAAGGAATCCCCTTAGATTCCCACACTTGTGATGGCCAAGCTACATGATCAGATGGAGTCAGAAAAATTGGCCAGCCAACAAATCAGCATGCAGGTGGCTGTCGGTCTCCTGATCACTCCAGTGGCATCTGGTCACCCAATGGGACCTCCCTCATTGGCAACAATGATGAATAAGTACAATTTTTCTGAGGTAGAGTCTTCCAATATTCTGGATACTGGGGCTTCTCTCACCAGGAAAAATAAAATAGCTATGACCCCCATACCAAGCGCCACCCTTGGTATGCCCGAGAAGCCCCCGATGGATGTAAGTTTGGATTCTCCCAAACTTGAGGATATCTCAGACTCCTCCCTGCCACATGATGATTTTGATGATACCTTCTTGGTGGAGGAGCTTTTGGAGTTCCGACAGGGCGTCAATACCGTAGTAGAGGAGATTGAGGCTCAAGATAAGGAAAAGGCCCCTACAAAAGAAGAAATCCCCACAGAAAAAGACATATCAGAGTAGGAGGTTCAAGAGGAAAATACTGAGCTTGAACAGGAAGAGTTACCGGTCCAAAGGACTATGGATTTTCCAAGGCAACCTACGGACGAGAAACCGGTGGAAGGAGAACCTGGACCCTAGGGAACAACTGTACCTCCAACCATCATGCTCTAGGTGCCTTTGGAGACTTTGGGTGACCAAGCACCCTGAAGAGCTTTCAGTGAGGTCGTGATAGCTACAACCTTGTTAAATTTTGGCCAGTGACCTCACCCACCTCTGAAAGATGTCCCAATGGAGGAAGAAAATATTGCAGAGGATGAGGCCAATAAGACCCAAGAACAGCAGCAATCAATGGACCAAGAGGTCTCAGATGAAGAAAATGAAGAAGCTGCCAGTGCCACTAGGGAATATGAAGTCCCAGAGAATACAGAAATGGAGACTGGGGAAAAGGTCCCAAGTGATTTTGCGGAGGACGCCAGCATGGCGGAAAATATCAAGGATTCTAGAGAACAAGAGACGAGAAAAGAATAGGAGCAGGAAAAAGAGCCCAAGGATAACGTAGACTCAGGGAATGAACTGTTGGATTCAAAAATGGATCCTAATGAATAGGTATTGATAGCAAGGTTACCCCAGCCGCCCCAATGGCTAATAGAAACTAGGAAGAGAAAATCTCTAGTGGCGACTATAGGTGCTCCACTATCACTAGCCGAGATGATGGCCAAGAATGCTGAGACAAAGAAACCCAAAAGGGCGTGGATGGTCCATACTCTCTGCACCAACCTAGCAGGTAGCACCATTGTGGTCATCGCAACACCCCTAGCAAACATAGATGCAGCAGCCGTAAGGCCCAAAGAATATAGTATAATGGAGGTAGAGCTAGGGAAAAGAGACAAGCAAGGAGAACTAGACTTGCTGAAGGAGGCTACCAGGGCGGTAGAGGCCTGGTACACAAAGCAGGGCTAGAAGCTACAAGAGGAAAGAGAGAAAAATTCCAATCTCCTCGCACTTTTGGTGGAATTAACACGGCCTTTGGCCAAAGTCCACTTTGGGATCCCCTCTTTCGAATTGCCGCTTGCACAGGGCGACATGGACTCACTGCACATAATGAAGAAAAAGGAACAAGTAGTGGATGGGTGGGCAGCTAAGCAAATAATGGTGATGAGATAATTTCTGGCGGTGTCCCTCCCAGACTTTTATAGGGTAGATCTCGCCCTTGGCCATGCAAGAAGCTCCACTCAGATATGGGAGCAAGACTTAGAAAAGTATGAGAAATGGAAAGCCAGATTAGAAGAGATCTGTAGCATTGGTGAGGAGGTCGCCATAGAGTCTGGCATTTTGGGAGAAGAATCATATGATTCCCTCTAGGTCTAGTACTCTAGACTTGCCCTCAAAATTCAGGTTTGCAAGGAACTGGTTAAGACCTTAAAGGAGAAGCTGACAGGCGCCTGATATCCCTTGGGCTTATTCCAGGCATTTGTGGTTGGGGTATCACAAGTTGATCCCCTCACCACCAGAACATGTACCCCAAAGGATTATGTCCTTGGAAAGTTTGATGAAAGGATGGAATCCCTATATCTACTGAGTGGAGATTTTGATCAAGGCAGGTTGTCCTGGTTGTCGAAGACCATGATTCGGTCGCATGAGGCCATCAAAATGGTGAACAAATTTCAGAGCGGGGCTGGAGAAGTTGAGGATGCGATGGAGGTTGTCCACAATAGGTGGGATAGCATCTGAAGTATAGATGAGGAGAGCACTAGCCAAGTGTTAGAGGCTTGGGAAAAATCATAAGTCAATAAAGTTCCCCGGACCTAGGAGAATCCAGCCCACACCATGATTTTTGTATTCTTTATTATTTTGGAACACAAGTTCCCAAATCCTGGAATTCTGGATCCCACATTTTTGAATTCTTCACATGAACCATGTCTCAGTTTCCAATGCCGACCGGTCACTCTTAGGACAATAATAAAGGTTGTCAAAAGATGGATAACTGCAACAAGGCACGTACACTCGATGGGAGGTTTCTGACAAATGGTCTTCCCAAGGTGTCACTTCAAAGATACACCTAGTGCATCAGAGATAGGGTGCCGCTTTCCCATTTATGAGGCATGTAGCCTTGATCCCTGGGGGATCAGATTTCTTCTTTCTCTGTCCTGACTCTCTTCTCGAGGCTGATTCTTCCACTCCATCTCTCTTGTCTTATTCTTCTGACATGTCAGGCCTTTTCTGTCTCGAGGTCTTTTGTAATGTGGTGCAGGTCGTACCGGCCATCAGATAATGTATTTTATTGTAAACTGTAAAATAAGTTAGGGTTAGGTTTAGGTCAAAAGATGTGTATAAATAATAAGTCAGACCTCATTCCAAGGGTTGGCAAAATTGATGATTTTGTAGTCCATAATTAATAGCAATTTGGTTTTCTCATTTCTTAGTTGTAGAGCTCAATGCTCCATAGTTTTAGCTTTCAGTAGTTAAATGCTCCGTGGGAGTTATCATTGTACCATGCACCAGTGCTTGCTAGAAAGATGTTAATGAAGAAGGAAGGGTTCTCTCAATGATTTTGTTGGCACTCTGTCTTCTGGGTTAATGGTATTTTATGCTTTTCATTCTTCATGTCCTTCACTCTAATGCTTAAAGTAGATTAATGACCTCCTTTCTTTGCTACTGATAAAATATAAACTGATGGTTATATATTTCCTTGGTATTTAGTGTAGTTTATTAGAGCATTGTCGATGTTTTGAATGTTTAGCATAACTATAGGTAGATGAAATAATTCTAACTCTGCAAGATATTTTTAAGTTTATTTGTTAAGTAAAAGCATGCTTGGAGGAAAACCCACTTACCTAAATCCCCAGAGTTGATGAGTTGAAGATAACAAGCTATCCCCCTCAAAAATAGTCACATCTCCCAACCGAGCCCTACACTGTCAAGACCCAACTCTCACGTGCTTGGAGGCCCAGGGAATCTCATTTCCTTGGACAACCTTTATAGGAAAAGTTGGCCGGTACCATGGTACTCGGTGACAACTTACATCTGTTGGTGGACCCAGTCACAAAGTCCCATCAACAATCTCTCTGCAACATTACTTATAAGATCATTACGAAGGCTATTTATTTAAGATTGCAACATCTTATCCCAACCATCATTTCATTTGAACAAGGTGGATTCGTGCTGGGATGAGAAACTATGGAGGGAGCCTTGGTGGTCCACGAGGTTCTTCATTCAATTAACATGAATCACTCCTCCAATTTTTTTATCAAACTAGATATGATGAAAGCCTATGACAGAGTTTGTTGGGCCTTCTTATTCAAAGTTTTGCAGAAAATGGGATTCTCCAAGGGCTGGTGTAAATGAATTAGTGCATGCATTTCAGGAGCATGGTTCTCCATAATCATTAATGGTAAACCTTCAAGATTTTTCTCCTCTACACAAGGAGCAAGGCAAGGAGACCCCATTTCCCCAGTGCTCTTCATCATCATGGCAGAGGCCTTCAGTAGAATTATTAAGAAAAAGAATATGGCTGGGTCTTGGTATGGGGCACATATCAGTGGCACTAATATCTCCATCACACACTCATTGTTTTCTGATGACACTCTTCTATTTGGAACCTCAAATGTACATGAGGCTAGACAAATAAAACATACTCTTCAATTATACTTCGAAGTGTCAGGACAAAGTATTAATGCACAAAAATACAAGATCTACTTGTTTATCACCAACAAAGTAATCTCAGACAGAATTGTTCAGGTTCTTGGATTCACAGAGGACTTTTTACCATCCATGTACCTTGACATCCCCTTATTTATGGGCTCAAACAAAACAAGCTATTGGTCTTCAGTCTTGGAACACATAAAGGGTAGAATTTTGGCATGGAAAGCTAGATAGTTATCACTGTCAGGCAGAATCCTCCTTATCAAGTCAGTTTTATCAGAAATTCCAAATTATTACTTAGCAGTCCTCAAAACTCTTTCGTCCATTCTTCAAAAGATACAAACCTTAATTAGACAATTTTTATGGACTGCAAATATGAAACAAGAAAAGAAAATACCTCTTATATCTTTACAAGATATGTCACATATACTTGCATTAGGAGGTGCAGGGGTGCACGACTTGGAAAAAAGAAATGAGGCCTTTGGTGGAAAACTAATTTGGCAAATGTACTCAAAACCTCACAACAAATGGTGTCAGATTATGCAACAAAAATACCTATATAATAATAAACCATCGTGAATTATATCAATTTAGGACACTCCTAAAGGATCAGCCATCTGGGACTTCATGTCTGCCTCAAGAAATATTATTGTGAAGTATGTCACTTGGGAAGATAATAATGGGTGTAGTGTAAAATTCTAGAGAGACTCATGGAGTGGACAACCTCCTTTGTGCACTTCTCCAAATATTGCGGATGTCAAAGAGGCTACAGAAAAAAATTGGGGTATTCACTTAATTCACTATATTTTACTAGTGAGCATATTTTCAGGAAAGATCATTTGGAAGGATCCAGAGGATTTAGCACTTAGTGACAGGGATAAAGAAACACTTAGAAATATTCTATCCAATAGAAATGTCTATCTCTCTACATTTGAGGAAAAACTAATCTGGGCTCCAGCATTAGATGGTAACTAGTCAATTAAAGAGGGATATAGACTCCTGCAACAAATTGGATCAGATAAGACTCCCTCATGGGCATACTCCTTTTGCTAGAACCACAGTGTTTTACCAAAAGCGGGCTGTTTTGCCTGGCTTGCAATTAAGCACAGACTTCTGACAAGTGAAAGGCTAGATAAATTTAGAATAGCTCCCCCATTTAAGTGCTTGTTGTGTGATGGACCCAATGAAATAGTGGATCATTTATTTATGACATGTCCATTTGCACAAAGTTGTTGGACGTATGTGCTAAGCAAACTAAATTTTTGCACTCCCCTTCCAAACAACATTTGGGACCTCTTCCAATCTTGGCCAGACCTATATTCAAAATAACTATTTTATAGCATTTGGAAATGCACACCCGCCTCAGTAGTATGGGCCATCTGGTGGGAAAGAAATAAACGTATCTTCAAGAAGGTCTCCTCTCCAATTGAAGTAGTTCTTGATGGCATTGACAAAGCTATTTTAGAGGTGGTCAATGCTTCACTCAGTAAGTGAAAATTTAATCCAACTGTTACTCAATGGGATACCATTATTCTGCGTACTTGGAAATGACTCTTCATTCCATTTGGATGTGCAATAGCAAAGAAGGACACAATAAAAATTGATAGATTGGAGGCTAAATGGATACCTCCCCCAAAGGGGATTCTAAAGTTAAACTTTGATGGGGCATCTCGAGGAAATGCAGGCAACTCAGGTTTGGGGGCTTACATTTGAAATTCACAAGGGGTTGTTCTAGTGCTGACTTCTTCACCCTTACCTATAGGCACAAACAATCTTGTTGAAGCACACACCCTACTGTTAGGTTTAATTCTTGCTAAGCAAGGAGGATTTGATCAATTGCATGTCGAAGGTGACTCCTCAGTCATAATTAATGCTTGTATTAAAAGAAAATCTTCTTCTTGGAAAATCACCTACATACTTAAACAAATTTGGCATCTGTTAGACACAATGCAAGAAGTGTACTTTTCCCACATACTCTAAGAAGGTAACAAAGTCCCAGACATGTTGGCGAATCTTGGGTGTGACTGGCTCATGACCTCAGCAATCAACTTAATCAAGCTCATTGCAGTGAATGATGACCTTTGAATGCTGGTTAATGAACACAAACTACTTCACAACAGATGAAATTAATTTCCATTTTAGAATCTTATGGCTCTATACATGCACGCAAATTCAAGGCAAGTGAATAATCGCAAATGCATTCACCATTATACCATAGAGACCCGTGGAGGTCTACATATAGGGATGCAATTAACAAGGATTATCAAAGATCATTAATCACATGTCAAACACATGGATCAACTTAATTCACACGTGCAAGCTAGATCAAATGGGAGATATTGCATTGAATGACACAGTACAAAATTGACCGAATTGAATAATTTTGTAATCCATAAAAAGTTGAGGTTTGTCTATTTATAGGAAACTCATTGCACTATGGAATAACACAAGTGTGGAATGGCGGCTCTATTTGAAGTATGTGTGCACTGTGATTCATGCTCCAAGCTTCACAGGGAGGTGTTGCCGAAGAACTTCAGGATCTGGTTAGCACCGAGGGTTGATGAAGAGATTTTGCCTATAATTATCACTGACCCTGTCCTTGAGAGTATGTTCATTGCACAACCGGCCTTCATCAAATGGGCGATAAAATAGGTAATTGGTGATGAAAACCTAATTCCCACTTCAAAGAAGTTCCTTTACCCTTCCCAGTTAGTATCAATATTTCTCTCCAACGCAATGGATTTGATGCAGTCTGTGCACTTAATTAAAATTCTTGCGTTTAAAGTCGTTCAAAAGCAGTTTTGGATTACGAATAATCTGAAAAATGCCATGCAGCACTATGACCTATGGAGTGGCCAAGCTCTTGTGGGGAGTTATTTTCACGTCATCAATTATTGCAATTTCATGATTTTCTAGCAACATACGACAGGGTAAAACACATGCTTGACAGTCAGAATGCTAAGTATTTGAACAATGTTCTCAAGGTTACTACGAGGGTTCTTGGAGTGTAGTTGGAAAGTAGGGTGAGAAAGACTACTAGCGCTCTGCTGGAGCTCCTAGGGCTGCCAAACCCTGCATCTCCACCACATGCTCTCTCCAGTTGACCTTCAAAATGGAAGCTGTCAGGTCATGGCAATGAATGGAACATTTGGGAGTTAGGGGAAGCATCAGTTGAAATGGATAAAGATGCACACTCTCACCGATATGGTAGCTTTGGCCACCAACATGGAACTGCAGATGTAACAACACAACAAGCCCTACGTACAATAGTTGGCGACATTGACTGGGAAAAGATAGCTAGCCTGGAACATGGGAGTGGTTGGGGTTTGAATCCCTTAATTACTTCAGGCTTTGCTGAGAAGGAAGAGATGCCCATGGCTTTGGGTGGGAAATGCCCAATTCTCTGGGAAGATCAAATGAATGGATAGAAGGGGGGCCTTCGCACCCTCAAATCGGCTTTCAAGAAAATGACTCCGCTGCGATGGAGGAATGAATATTCAACAATGGGTGACATATTATATGCCGAAAGCAGACATTTGGGAAAAATTTTTTGCATTGTATTAATCGACTATGTCCTAAACTTTTGTGCCCATGTGGCAAATACTATAGTTCAGGTATTTTAGTTAAAATATATATTTTCTAAATGTAGTTGAATCAAATTTTATACCAAAACTGACCAACAGAACCAATAATAGGGTCAAATGACAAATAACACTGACCAGTAGAATCGACCAAGAGAAACCGATGAGCATTACCGACCAGCTGAACCAACAAGCATAATCCACCATAATAGATTTTGTATCAAAACCGACGAGCACAACCGATCAGCTGAACCGACCAACCTAAAACATTTGGAAGGTGTATAATGAAATATTTCTCGACATTGTTAGATGGTGATTTTGTATTCAAATGGAATTACCCGAATATTTTGTATTGTCATAACATCTCTTTGCTATATTGTATTTGAGCAAGGATTTTGGGTTTTCTTGCTGGTTCTTTCCCGGATGAGCTCTTGAACCATCTTATATTATATTAATAAATATATTCAGTGGCTAGCCCACTTTTGCTTTATATATATATATATATATATATATATATATATATATATATATTTGAACAATATTATAATATATAACTATTATATATTCTAAAATATTTACTATATTATATTTTTAATATGTATGATATAAATAATTATTATAATTTCTAATATATAATATATAATATAAAAGTACTATATCATATATTCAATATTCAATATTATATAATTTTAGAATTTTACTAACTTTTTATTTATTATTTAAATTCCACATTTTAAATTTTTACAATTATAACTATAGGAATGAAGCTATAATATATACAAACATAACTTGTTAAATATTATTTTTAAGATTTTATACAAATTTCTTATTTAATTTGTAATCTATAATAATTTTATTTTTATTAAATAACTATTAATTAAAATATACATAATATTTATAATAAAATTACAATTCAATTTACATATAAAATTATAATTAACCTAAATATATGTTTCATGTTGTACAAGACTGTGAGATAATTGAGCATATAATTGGAAATGAGGAAACAGTGAAGGAACCCCTATGTTTATGCCGAAATGGAAAACAATGTAACAAAAAATCATAAAATGAGGAGAAAAAGATCAACCGCTGACAATGTATTAATAAGTTATTAAGAACATTAGGTTTTCACAAAGTTCAAAGAAAAAAGTATATAGAATATTTCACATCAATGTTGAAGATCACATATAGTCATACATAAATATAAATATAAGCTAACTTAATCTCATGCAGTCATGATCTATAACATTAGTATACATTACTCTATAATTTTTCAAAATATCTAATCAAATAATCAGTTTAACCATTTATCCAAAATTCAATTTTTTTATATGGAGGGGTTCAGACCTGTGAGACAACCTAGTGAGGCACGAAGCCTGCAAGAAACCAAACAAGGATATGAATCCCCATCTAAGAAAAGTCTCCCTTTCAAAAGTCATCACAATAAATCCAAATAGGCCAAAAAAAAAAAAAACTCAAAAACTGAAAAGTCGTCATAAGGAGCAACAATGAAAAACCAACAATCAGATTTGAAACAAGTCCACCAAAAAGAGAGACCCAAATAGTAACCAGATGCCCACATATATTACAAAGCCAACGTCAAAATATGTAAAGTTAATGATTGAACGTAGAACAAAACTTATCAAAATACAACAGAGTGCAATATATAAATAGAACCATAAACTTGAATTCAAATATTGTTTAATCTATTTGATACTCATGAAAAAACAATTACATTCAAATAATAACAATATTTAAATCACTTTGAAAATTCATGTAAAAACTAAGGACCCATAAACAACTCCAAGATAACTATATTCTAATCCTTAATTACTAATAATAATAATAATACCACCAAAACCGAGGACCCATATGCAACCAAAAATGATCGAATAACCCTTTTCTCCAATGATGTTGTGAAATGGGAATTCTGCTATTCTCACTTCTGAGATCATATATATGAAGATCACACTACTCCCCTTCTCTTTCAACTGTTGAAATCATTTCTCCTTGCATTCGGTCAAAAATCAAAGCCTTTCTTCTAATTATTCTCAGATCTCCAAAAACCTTTCTGCAAAAATGACTCCTTTAATAAAGGAAAAATAACTTTCAATTTAGGTGTCGGCTTCTAAAAATAGTTTCTTACAATTCAGTGCTGAATTTTCTTTTCCTTTATTTCATTTTTATTTTCAACTTCAGTTCAAACCTATAAATAGCTTTTTTTCTATTAATAGTTATAATCATCCAAATTAAAACTGAGTGTTTAAAGCAAATAGAAAAAAAACAATTCTACTTCTAGTTCGTATTGTTACAGCCTTTGGTTTTCTTAACCGGTTCAAGGTTAAGATTCAAGAACAACTGACGTGAAGAGTTGGATAAAAAATAAAAATAGAAAATGGAAAGATATATTGACTCCACATATGGTGATTTGTATGGATTGAATTATTTAAACCTGACCACATATTTTATTTTAATAATAGGTTTTATTATTAAGTAGTTTATATATATATATATATATATATATATATATATATAATTCTTTTATTTTTAAACTTTTCATCTTTGAAGGCAAAGGTTTCCATAGGCCCACCGCTCTCCTTAAATCTCACATTGGTAAACCAATTTCTTCTCCTTGTTTCTTTTTTTAAGCTTGAATTAGAAGCTACTTTTGTTTAATTTTAATAACTAGAGATTCATTTAGCTACTATTGTACTATAATATATAGTTGATTTAAATTGTGAATAATCTTTTAATAGATTTTATTTAATTTTTAAATTTTAAATTTGGTTTTGCTTATAATTTGGAATATAAAAATTAAAATATAATGAGGAAGTCCTCACTCTCTCTACCCCTCGGTGGATTTTGGTTAAGAATGTCCCTCTGTTTTTATGGAGATTTCTCCCACAATTGTTGGAACCTTTTGGAAAGGTCGTTCGTATAGACGAAATAGTTAGACTTGTCCCCCATATGGATGCTAGGGTTCTTATCTCGCTTATTCCTGGCAAAGATTTTCCTCCTGGCCTAAGCGTTAATATAGATGGTGACATATTCACCTGTCCCATTGAAATTCTTGGCGGTTTGAATGCCTATTTTATTTGTCGTAAAGAGGGCCACCTTAGGAGAGATTGCCTGATTATCAGAAAGAAACCCTCTCTTAATAAAAATTAGCAACCAGACAAAGCCATCCCTGTGATTATCCCTAATGAAAAATATTCTGATGTGTTTTAAACCAAAGTTTTCCACTCTGAGAGTCACTCTCCTGATATGAACCCCATATCTCCATCTTTTCCCTCTATCTCGACACCGGTCTCCTTCCCAGATTTGTCTGCCATGGTCGATAACACGTTAGCTAAAGATGGTTTCCAAATTGTCAACAAAAAATGTAGGAGAAGGACCCCTAAAAATGACTTGAAGGTGTCCCCTACGACTATTATCCCTTCCCCTACACCCAGTATAAACAAACTCAATTTGAAATAAATTCAAGTTTACTCTGCCGTCTCAAGTAAAACCATCATTGAACCATCAGGTAGGTATAACATACCCAACCCCAATCATGAACTCCCACTTAAAGTGTTCCAAGAAATTGAAGATGATTTCTCACTAGAATTCATTACGGCCAGCACCTCAAATATTATATCCATCCCTATACCCCTCCAGATTAAACAATCCATGGAGGTCAAATTGCAATCCCCTACAATTTATGACAGTGAAGATGATTTTAAAGATAATCTTCAGGCCTCTAAGCAACGTGGGAGACCTATATGATCCAAAAAAAAGAATTCTTTGAATAAAAAAAATGGAGAATCCCTCCTAGCTATCATGGCTCCTATTGAAGGAGTGACAAATCAGCATGATTCCCTGTCTCAAGATGCATCATGAATGTTATCTCCTGGAATGTTAGGGGTCTTGAATCCCCTAATAGAAAATTTGTTATCAAAAGATTTATTGATAGTTATAGTTCTATTGATTTTCTGATGCTGCAAGAAATTAAGGCTGTTGGTTTTGTCCTAGATTCTAATCTTAATTACCTATGGAAGGATGCTCTTAAGTTCTATACTGCCCACCCCAGAGGCATGGGAGGTACTGCTTTACTTATTAACCCCAAATGGGGTAGAGATATTACTAGATATGGTTTCTCTCCCTGTCAAAAGGCCATCTGGATTACCATCAATCATAACAATTCCATTTTTGGCATATGCACCATCTATGCCTCAAATGATCACAAAGAGAGATTGACTCTTTGGGACTGGATGGTTAGCTTTCCCAATGTCCCTTAGATTGTTGGAGGAGATTTTAATATGGTTGAGTCCCAGGAAGATAAGCTGGGAGGATTCCCTTTTTATTGGAAAGATCAGGAAAAAACTCACTAGTATAGGATGAAAAATGAAAAAAATCTCTTTGACCCCTTGACTGGTAACAAAGATTATAACCCTGGTTTATGGCACACTTAGTGCAACTTTCAACAAGGAACGTCCAAAATTTACTCTAGGCTTGATCAATTTTATGGCAACAAAAACTTCTTTTCCTTCCTTCCTGATAGGCAGGGGAACTATGTTCTTGTCACCTCTACTACCCTTCCGATCACCACCCCATCTCTACTTGCATTAGCTTCTTTAATTCCCCTACTCATCCTAGAAACTCCAACCCTAAATTTATTCTGAATACTAGTCTGCTCCTTGATGAAGATGTATTGGCTTCCATCTCCATCATTCGTTGTATCAATATCCATAACTCCCCGTCCTCCTTGCATGCTCATAGATGGGAGATGAACATGCTGGCTTGGAAAAATATTTTAAGAACCATTGGCCAATAGAGGGCCAAATACTATAGACTCTCTGAGAAACTTCTCTCATCTGATCTGCAAATTACAGAAGCCAATGTTCAAGCCTCTCCCACAAGTGATGATCTTACATCATATGTTATATCTACCAAAGAAGCTCTCACGAAACATCAACAAGTTAAGATTAGAGGAGAGAGGATTAGATCTCAGGCTCATTGGCTTCAAAATGGTGACCAGGGATCTAAGTTTTTCTTTAACCTCATCAAGCATAAACAGCCTAATGAATCGATTGACAAGATCTTAGTTAATAATCAAGTATCCGACTAGGAGAGCATTAAAAAGGCCTTTGCTAGATACTACAAAAACCTTTTTACCTCTGAGGACTCTGAAGAGGCTGACATCATGAGAAACAAATGCATTCCCTTGATCCCTACTATGATCTCTAGTAACGATGCTGATCTATTGTCTAAAGTCATCTCTATTGAGGAAATTGAGAAGGCTATTAATTCTCTCCACAACAACAAGGCCCCTGGACTGGATGGCCTCCCTATGGAATTTTTTAAAGCCAACATTGGGTGGATTTCTAAAGATCTTCAAAACATTTATGAGGAAGCCCTTGTTAATGGATCCCTTGGCTCTACTATAAATAGAGGTATCATTAAACTTATCCCCAAGGATGGGGATAAAGCTCTCATTAACAATTGGAGGCCAATCACTCTCCTCAATGTTTCTTACAAGATATTAGCTAAAGTCTTGGCTCTTAGACTTGTGGATATCTTGCCTAAATTTATTTTTGCTACCCAAACGAGATTTATCAAGGGTAGATTTATTCTTGAGAATCTCATCACTAGCTGGGAAGCCATGAATTGGGCTTCCCGCTCCCAACAAAATTCTGCCATGTTTCTACTGGACTTTGAAAAGGCCTATGACAAAATTTAATTGAGTTTTATATCCATGATGTTAAAGGCTTTTGGTTTTCCTAGCACGTTCTGCAATTTGGTTCATGTTCTGCTTAAAGACGCCATTTCTCAAGTTGATGTTAATGGCTCTCTTTCTGAGCCCTTCCCCCTTGGGAGATCCATTAGACAAGGTTTTCCTTTAGCCCCTGCCATTTTTGTTATTTCCTCTGAAGCCTTATATTACATTCTTAGGGATAACTCCTTATCTCTTGTTGTTAAGAGTATATCCCTCCCCAATTATGATGAGCTTATCAACTCCTAGTTCACTGATGACACTGCCATTTTCCTTGAATTCAATGCTAGCAATTTTGATACCCTACAAACCAAACTTAAATGTTTTTGTGCCATCTCTAGAGCTCGGGTCTCCCAAACCAAATCCATTTGTCTTGGTAGGGAGGATAAACCTCTCGATTGGTTTAAACAACACAAATTTTTATGGGGTGGCCCACATATGATTTTCAAGTATCTTGGCATTCCTTTCTCCATTGAACCTTCCCTCAAGGATATGTGGCTCTTGGTTAAGGACAAGATCACTAATAAACTAGGCAAATGGCATAACAAATCCTTGTCTTTAGCTGGCAGGGTTCAGGTCTGTCAAAAAATTCTCTCATCTTATAACATATATTTTTCTTCTGCCTGGATGTTCAGCAACTATCAGATTCTGGAAATTCAAAAGGCGGTTAGGAACTTCCTCTGGTCTGATGGTAAAGGAATAAAAAAAATGCATGCTGTCAATTGGGCCTGGTTCTATATGGATAAACTCTTGGGGGGTCTGGGGCTTAAGGATCTTAAGACGCAAGGGGTGGCACTGGATGGCAAATGGATCTTTCATTCTATGGATGGTTATGATCCATGGAAAATCCTTGTTAGGCATCATATCGAAAGGGGTGTCCCTAAACATGATAAAAGTTTGAAGAATCTCCCCATTAGTGACTTGATTGTTGGTGACTTCCCTATTGCTGTTTAGGGTTCTGTTGTTTTCAGATCCATATGGAAAACTTGGGATCAACTCAGAAATCATATTACCAATAAAGGTTTCCATGATGATAAACATGTATACGGTGAAAGATCCATCTGGTGGAATCTTCACTTATATGGTAAACCCCTGCCCTCTCCCAAGGGTGCTCTGCTAGGCACTGGAACAGTCTTGTCATCTCTCAATTAGTTGCCCTCTTTGAGCATGATAAGCTTATCAGCTGGGGTGACCTTAAGAACAGATTCAGTATCCCTTCCTCTCAAAATAAAACCTATAACATGATTGTTAAGGCCACTTATAACCTACCTTTTGTGTGCCTGGTTGACTCTCACAGATTCTTGAATTGTAAATGGCCTGATGGGGTTGTTATATCCAAAATCAAAGCCAGAAACATTTACAAGGCTATTATGTATAACAATTCCATCATCGGCCATATCAACTCTGTTTGGTACTCTTCCCTTGATATCAAAACTTGGAGTAAATTCTTTGATAAGCTTTGGAAAGGCACCATTGAACCTAAAATCAAGTGCTTTAAATGGTTGGTCACTCTTGACAGATTGCCGATTAGATGGGATAAGCACATGAATGAATTTTGTAGCATATGTAAGCTCCCTAAAACCAACAGACATATCCTTCTGGACTGTATCTTTGCAAAAAAAATTTGGAATATGTTTGGCATTACTTATCCTATTAATGTGCATATTCTGGAAATTATCACTGGTAATATTAATGGTATTAAAAATGATACTAATATTTTTTAGAATATCCTCTCTTCTAATATTCTTTGGCTAATATGGAAATGCAGGAATGAGGAAAAGTATTAGGGCAACCCCAGGGTTCTTACTGAGTCATTTCTTAGACTCACTCATTTTAAAAATTTTGTGCAGGTTCATACTACTATGATGATGGACAAGGAGAAGCTGAAGAGGTTCCTGAAAAATGGTCATGCTACCTTCTTTATGTACGAGCTCAAGAATGGTTATGAGTGGAGAAAGAATATGGAGGACTATCAGACATTTGAGAATGCTTGCAAAAAACTCAATAAGGAGATCAGAAAGAACCTCAAATCTAAGAAAGATCAGAATCTCATGTTGACACAAATCTAGGAGCTGAAGAACATAGTTTGGATGGAGGGGTCTATGGGTTGGACGGCGTGGGTTGACACCCACAGTGATATTTTACACTAGATCCTTTGCTGGTTCCCTTGCTTTGTTCGGCTTTTGTTTTTAAACTCTTGTACTTACCGATGTGACTATATTTTGTGAGGCTATGCCTCCTCTGTGGATGAAACTCTCTGATGTAACTTAACTGGAACCTTTCAGTTTATTTTTTGATCTACTTATATCTAATACAAAAAAAATATATTAACTTTGATGTCATAATATTTTATTAGAAATATTATTTTTACTATTAAGATAAAATTTATTTAAGAATTTACAAGGAGCAGACAAAAGAACTAAACACCGAACCAATGTTCGAACCACCACCTAAAACTAACAGCTACTTGTTGAGCTCCTTCCTCCTGAGTCGACGTGCAAGTTGTCCTCTCTCTTCTTCCACTTCATCTTTCTTTCCTCCAACTCTGTCTGGATGGAACTGATAGAGAGGTTGGTATTTTCCATCATAGTCTTGCTGTAGTTAGACAACTCAACCAAATGTTTGATGAGGTGAGACTGATTATCCTTCATATTAGCCAACGCATTGATCATTTCTATTTTCTCCTTCTTGGAGGGGACCTCCCATTTGTTTAACTTCTGCTGAAATCATCAACAACCTCCCAATGGATCTCATCCCCTTTCCCCTTAGTCTAGTTCTTAGCTTTCCTCTTAGCTTCGAGCTTATTGATTTTTCTTTGGTTAAAATTTAGTTTTTATTTTCTATTTAATTTTTTTTTAGTTTAAAGAATTTATTATTCCTTATTATTATTTTAATTTTTTCACATTTTAATTTTGATATATTTTAATTTTAATTTAGTTTATTCAATATTAATTTTAAATTTATATTTAACTTTGATTAAATTTTAATTTTTTTAAAAAATCTTTTTAAATAAAATTATAAATAATAATTAAAAATTATTATAAATAATTTAATCTATAATTATTACTCTTGTTTATTTTTTCCTAGTGATAATATAATATAATACAATATGAATTAATTAAAATTGATTTAATATTTAATAATTTTTTATATTAGTTAATAATAAGATATTATTTCTTTAAATGTGTTTAACAAATTTTATTATTTAATACTTTATTATTGTCAACATGAAACTAATATTTCAATATTTTTAGTTTTCATTTATCCTATTTTTTATTTGTAGTATTTAATTTTTTATTTAATTTAGTTTTGTAGAGAGTTAGCTTTTAATTTTTAATTGTAAACTTTAAAAAAACACATGCATTTTTCTTTTATACCAACATCACATGAAGATTCACTACATATGACATGTGGATATATAGGTTGTATTCCCAACTACATACCTTATTTTCATGGGGACATAAAGATAGTTGCAATAAACTATGTAATGTACCTTGAGTTTTAAAATAAATTCCATTTCAACTTAAGTTATTTGTTTTGGTTGATTTCCTGCTATGCCATTTTTGGGTATTGAGGTCACCAAACTATGAATGATCTATTTTTTATTCCTACCCATGCTCTCTACTTCTAAAAATATTGACAATAAAATTTTTGATATATTATTCCATATTGACCCCTCCATCTCCAACTATTTCAATATTTATATTGGTCTCAATCAAATGAATTTAAACCATTGGTCATGTCTCATCTTAATTAAATTGATTATTCATTTTCATTCAAGCATAGTTTTTCTTGATTTCAAATGATGAAGTCTCTTTTCATCCCATAACAGGTGTCTCTAATGAAAACTAATTTTAATTAAATACTTGTTTGAATTTTAGACTAGTGAGCAACAATTATTTCTCTCTATAAATCATACATTAAATGGATTAGTGGATACTTAGTTATTGTTTGCTAATATTGGATGTTACTTGGCTATTTTAAGTCTTCTCCTTCTCATTAGAACTACATCTATGGTCAAATAATACTTTTTTTAATAAGAACCATAATCAAATTCATCTCATCACTAAAGTGTTTAATGCATATACCTGCTATGTTACAATTTCTACCTTCTCCATCTACAAGGAGTACAATTTATTTCATGTACAAAACAACTTGTTAATACGAATTTGGTCCTCTTGTTCATATTGGTAATATAGAGACACAAGATCTAAATTTTATGGTTTACAAATACACTTAGCATGCCAACTATATACCTTATTTTTATATGGGCATTATGATAGTTACAATAAACTATGCAATGGTACCTTGATTTGGATAATAAATTCAATCTCAACTTTAGATAGTTGGTTTCGTTGCTTTCCTCACTATGTCATTTGAAGGTATTGAGGCCACACACTGTGAATGAACTATTTTTAATTTATACCCATGTTATGTACTTCTAAAAATATTGTTGCTAAGATTTTAGATATATTGTTCCATATGTATATTCACCATATTGGACCATTCTCCATCATCTCCAACTTTTTGAATATTTATATTGAATTCAATAAAATGATATTAAGCACCTATTTAGCTCTTTTTATAATTAAATTGATGTTTCATTTTCATTCAAGCATAGTTTATCCTAATTTTAGATTTCCATGTCCCTTTTCATCCCAAATTAAGTGCCTCTAATTATGCTAAGGGAATCCTATACAGTGGTAGCAAGGGGGAATGCATAGCTCCATGTACATAAAAAAGAAAACTAGATAAATATATGCAAAAAGTGGTGGTGAAGTAATTGAAGACGGTAACACATAATGAGCATGTATCATGAGTGTTGGGATAGAAAATAGTACCATTGATTCTTTAAATACTGTGTATAGTTACCTTTCAAGAATGATAGTGGAAGATGGAACCACAAGACCAAATTAATCCTGAATACAATATGATAGAGCACATAGATTTTGTTGTAGTTTCCTTATTCTATTGGCTATTGAATAGGCCGAATAACTGAGATGGGGGTGAATCAATTATTCATGAATCTTTTCTTAAAATTTTACTAAACCGGTAATTACTTAAACCAATCAGAAACTTATAACATATATAAACATGAAAGCACAAAACCATCAGCTCAATGAGCACTAGAATTTACGTAGAAAGCCAACCTAGGAAAACCCACAAAGAAACTAATTCTCATGAAATGAACACTGGTTAAGGTGGTTTTTACAAGGGTTCACTACCAATTTTATCACTAGTGTTTGACTCGCTGTTGGTTGGGATAACTACCCAGAAATAAGAAAGGCTAACTACCAATACAAGCAGGCTCATTGCCAATACAAAATGATTTACTGACAAAAATGTGAACTGATCGAGTTGCACTTGCCTATGAAAGAAATAGTTCCAATTGATAGCACAATAGTTACCGACACTAGCAGATCCAGTATAGATATTCTACCAACATATACCAAACCTCTGCAACACGGTACATGTAGAACCTTATTTGATATCATAGAACACTTCACTCAACTTGCTTCTGCTTACATACCATTGTTAGATATACATAAAAATAGACTTACACTATATCACCTTCAGATCTCTATTTCACACATACATATAAAATAATGTATAATTTGTATAATATTTGATTACTATGATTTAAATGTCACATATTAACATTCTTTGATTTTTATAGAGGGTGAAGTCATCACATTTTCAAAATGTGAAAGCATATGTAAAAAAAGTGGACTATTTGGAAAAAATGTTGTAGAACGATGTAGTGCAATGATTTAGGATATGCAAAAGATGGCTTTGTTAGAAAGGCTTCGAAAATATTTATGAAAATGTAATCCCGACATGCAAAAACAAACTTACTGCCTGAGTGACTTTTATTGTACTATGCCTACAATACATCTTTGTGTGTATTGTTGACCCTTGGCCTTCTGTGTTGTGTTGGCTATCTCCAAGGAACTCTGAACTTTATTATTGGCACTTGCACCCTAACAAGGTACAATGGTTCAAATATCCCTGTTAACTAATGATTCAAATGACTACCCCTTGGTATCATGTCATCATTGTCAAGAAAGCCTTCCATGCTAGCAATTTTAATGTGGGTTTTAAACATATGTGCTCACATGCTTTCTAGGTATTATTTCCACTTCTCTAGTTTTCTACTTTGTGTCTCTCATCAATGTCTTATAGTTTAGCAAGTCTTGAGATGGGAGGTGATAGGTAACGAGTGGAGCCAATCAACTATGATTGTTTGAAAGATAATGCCACCATATGAAGGCTTTTGGTCAGGGGAAGCCTCAACCCCTACATTGGAAAATTGCATGGCTGAGACCTAAAACAACTGAGAATTTATCCATAAATTGAAAAAAGATGGAAATATGGTGTTGTTTGGTAGGAATGTGATCATTGAAGAGAACCTCACCACAAAGATCATTGGGTTATCAATAAAAGGTCTTAAGTTTTAAAGGGACAAGAAGTAATCTGATGTGGTGCATAAATAATTTTCAAAGACCGAAGAGGAAATTATGGGGGATTTGGTTAAGGTCTCTAAGAACAACTATGATACCTCAAAGATTAAGCTAGTTTGGAGAGAGGTGTTGAAGGTTATGATAAAGTACATCACTTTGGATGGAAGATTTACCAGAGTCTTCTACCATCATTTTCTCCTCCTAAATTATTTTAGACACCAGGTGAGGGTTTCCTTCCCTTTTTACTTGCTATCTTCTCTAAAACTAGTATCAAAGAACATAGGAAAAAACTTGCTGAAAATTGGGTGCTTCATGAGGGCCTTATGCTTTTTAATTTATGAACATTTCAAATCTTTTCCTGCTCCATCTTCTCCTATAATTATTTTGGAGTAGGAAAATCTTGAGACTAGTTTTTCTAAGGAGGAGGATTGGAACACGAAGATGGAGGAAGATGAGTATGTTGTTCCAAAGAAGTTTATAAAGAAATCGAACCTTATCCATCCCTACTAGTAAAGGAAACATTGAGGCTATAGAAAATCCCCCTACTCCCGAGTCTAGTAAAAGTAAATCTAAGGGAAAGAAGATTGTTACCCCCAAGTCAATTGAAAAAGAGAAAGATTTGGCTTTGGATATCTCCCCTTCTAGTTCTGCTACAGAGGTCGCTGCTACCTCCCTTGCTTCTAATGACTCCTATACATCGTACCCTGTGATCGATAGAGATGATAGACCCAGGTTCCCCTTGGATTTAAGGGCAGATTCTCACTATTTAAAACCAGACCAGGAGTACCCTGACGATATCTAAAGTATTGCAAGGAATGGTACAATTGACTTCTTTAGGCTCATCAAAAGGAATTTCCATGATATCAAGGATATGGAAATAAAATAGAGGGCTATGAATAGTAAACTTGATGTTCTAGAAACTAATGGTGTAAAGCAAGGCAACAAGGAGAAGAAACTTTGGACTGGGGAAGAGAAAAAATCTATTGTGGACTTCCTAAAGAAAAACTTTGGAGGCTATTGAGAAACTCAAAAGGGACTATGAAAGAAAGGTTATTGGTTTTGATAAAAAAAATGAATAAAATAAAGGATTCTCTTCAGTCTATCATGAACACTAGCCACAAGGTCATTAAATTAACAACTGAGACCATGAATAACATGGTGGGCAAATTGGAAAATGCATATCAAGATAGGTTAATTGTTGATCTCGACATGGACAAGGAAAAGGGTCAAGATGAATCTATAGGGCCAAGAAACAGGAAAAGAGCTAAGCTGAAAAGCAAGGTTGAGAAGATCCCACAGGAAATCCAAGAGCTAAAGAAAGCAGTGCACAACATGAACCAACTTGAAGTAGAGGTGGTTGATACCTTGAAGACCCTGGCTTAGTTATTTTTGCGTTTGCTGGTTTTTTGTTGTCTCTTTGTTGTTGGTTCTTTTGTTTACTCTTTAGGTAGTTGTTTATCTTGGTTTGTAATGGTTAATGTTTTATTTTGTTAAGACCTTTTGTTAAAGGGTTTTGGGTCCCTTCAAAACCTATTTTTACTTTAATAAAAAGTAAGGAGCAATGGTTACACCCGATAGAAAAATATATACGTGGGAGAAAGTTTAAAAATAAAATTTAAATTAAGAGTCTTTTAAAGTTTTTCTTTAGATAATTTATTTTTAAAATAAATAATTTTCATAGAAAACATTATTTTATTTTTCATTTTTTCTAGATATCTTTTTAACCATAATTTTTATTAGAAATTGATAAATAAATAATTGTTGAATTGAAGGCTACTTTTTAGTTTGATTGCTAAAATCTCACACATAATAAAATTCAAAAACAACATGAATTGTGGAAATCTCTCAGCACAAAGATAGTTACCTCTATCTTAAAACAAAGATAAAATGTAAGAAGCTAAAAAAATTAATTTTAAAGAATGAGTGGATCTGGCACATTTAAACGAAAACACACTAGAATCTTTTTTTTTTAAAATGTACAATGCTAGAATCTAAATGTTGAAAAAAAAGGAATGTAGACATTTATGAAATATATCTCTCTCCTCAGTGTGTGGGTCGGGATTTTGCTAGTGGTCGGGATTCTGCTAGTGGTTTTCCTCCCGCTTCTTTAGGATGGCCCAGTTCAAAGTGCGATTCAAGATGACCTTCGTCATCTAAATGCTTTCTCAGGTTGGCTCTTGCAAGAGTGGAAAAAGAAAATGAGAATGTTGGACACTTCCAGACCCTAGACAGAGAGGTCTGGGGAAAGGAGTGTTTTGTTTTTAGGCTATGCCCATGTTTTAATTTGGCTTATGTTTTAGGCAATGTCCATATGTTATTTTGGTTGCTATGTCCCTGGCTAAGCTCCTATGATTCTCCCTAGATTTTAAAATAAATTTAAAAATCTTCTAAAATTGAAAAGTTAAAATAAATTTATATATCTTCAACATTTAAATTCCTGACATTAAATTGATGAATGAGTCCATCAATTTATTAAAAAAAATTCAACCAAATGTTATATATTAAAAACATGTATAAACATGTATATTGTGGAAGTACGCAACATTGGAAGAATTTATTTTGATAGATGGCATAGTTTAGCTCCAAAAATAAAAGAAAAATATCAAAGAGAAATCAATCCGGAGAAGCTATCCAGCAGGTACATTTATATGCATTCAGAGAAGCATGATATCTATTCACCTTGTGCTTATTCTTCATTTCCATCACAACCCTCTTTCACAATAATTGCCATTGCCATTTCCATTTATTTGTTCATTCACACAATCTACAATATTCAATCTGCCCACTTAATCTATGTTGCCTTAAATAAAATAAAATAAAACTTCATTGTCTCAATTTTATAAGTAGATGCAGCGCCCAAACATATCTCTTTTCCTTTTACTACAATTGATGCCCAAACCACTTATAATATGAAAGAGAATTGAAAAGTTGTATTTCAGCTGTTCTAATTTTTGCAACCTTTTAAGATTTTTTTAAAGGAATTATTAGATTTAACAAACAATGCCATAACATGAAACTTAATTCCATTTTAGATACACTGTAACATTTCAGAGAAAGGTAAGATTCTATTCCGGAGCTACATAAAACAATAAGCAAAGTGGTAAAAGGAAACAATAAGATTAAGGTTTACTTGGGATTATCTATTGAATTGTTTTATCAGATTTGTTTTTTAACAAATATTTAACAAAAATATTAGGGAACAAAACCAAAGCCAGAGAGGATGAGGTCCCGTTTCCTCAATTCACTCTTTAAATTCCCAATTTCACTGAGCATTGTATCATTCTGTTTTTTTGGTTAGTAAAGGGCAGAAGAAATATATTAATTATGTTCAGGTAACAGATAACATATATAATAAAAAGTAGTAAAACTAGGGAACAGTGTCAACCAAGAACCATATTAAGGTATCACTATAAAAAATCTTTCATCAATGTTTCTCTCATATAGTTCATAGAAGATAACTTCACATTAAAACAGACAAAGTAAGAATACTTTTGTTTTATTAGTATTTGTCTTAACTTTTCTTGGTGTTGATTGGCTAACTTAATTGTTTTAATTTATATTTATCATTTTAAAACATTTTTACTACTTATAATTTAAGAACAATACTTATTACAATTTATGAAATGAATTTTTTTAATGAAATAAAGCAAAATAATTAAAATTAATAATTGTTTTTAAAATTTTAATAGAATTAAAAATTTAATAAAATTATTTTATAATTTCAAAACCTCTATTATTATTATTAAATTGAATAGATACAATTGCATCCTCAATTAGAACAACAATATTGAAATCACTTTGATAATTCATGTAAAAACAATTATAACTATACTATAAGGTTAGCCTCAAAGGACATCATCCTGAAGGAGTTTGTGCCTGAAAATTGTGGAAGGCATTGCCAAAATCCTTCTCTTAAATTATATGCAGCTATCTGTGGAGATTCTATACCTTCCACATTGCTAAAACACAGGTAATCCCCCACACAAACGCACTCTTCCAGCCAGCTACTTCCATGCTTTATCTCAAAATATTGAGGGATGGAAGCAGGTGGAATCCTTGCAAACAATCTCCATTTCCAAAACAATGCATCTTCCTCGTCCTGCAACACCTCCAAGATAACTATATTCTGATCCTCAATTACTACTATTACCACCAAAAGTGAGGACCCATATGCAACCAAAAATGATAGATTACTCTTTTCTCCAATGATGTTGTGAAATGGATATTCAGCTATTCTCACTTGACTAAAACTGTCATCTTGGATTCTGAAACCCACAACACCAATTGGGGGCTTGCTCCAAAATAGAACACCATTGCACTCCACCATTTCATTATAATACATAAAAATTCCCATGTCTACTGAAGTTTGAAACTTTAACTGCCATGAATCTTGAAAATAATGGTAGATTTGTACGGAAAAATGAAAGCTCCAGTTCCAATTGTCCTCTGCCTTTACTACCAAGTAAGGCTCTCCATTTCCTCCTTCTACAACTCCTATAAGCCTGGATTGCAGGCCTGATTGTATCTCATTATAAATTCTCCTCACTGGATTGCAAATGTATAATTGTGAGGAGCATTGGACAAGCAATCTGCTTGATGAAGCTGATAATACAGATAAAGGGGAATCATCCCCTGYGGGACGTGGAAGRAAAGAGAGAGACAGAGTAATCCATTTTTGCGTGGAAAAACAGTAGGCAATGCAAAATCCTTTATCASAGAGAAGCAGCCATGGATTKGACACTGACAGTGAAGAGAGAAAGTTGCGGGAAGACAAAATTGTATTCCATTCCCTACAAACTGGGCGACAGCTGGAGATTGAGTGTAAAAATGGAAGCTTTGCAAAAATGTGTTCCTGTACATGCATAGGCAAATCTAATACATGAACCTCCCCTTCTCTTTCAACTTCTGAAATCATTTCTCCCTCCATTTGATCAACCTTTAAGCCTTTCTTCCAATTGTTCTCAGATCTCCAAAATCCCTGCTGCAAAAAGGCTCTTTTTATAAAGGAAAAACAACTTACAATTCAATTCAGTGCTGAATTTTCTTTTGATTTATTTCATTTTTATTTTCAACTTTATAGCTTTTTTTTTCTATTAATAGTTATAGTCAGCTAAGTAAAAACTGAGTGTTTAAAAAAAGCGGAACAAAAATATTTTGTACTTGTAGTTCGTATTGTTACAGCCTTTGGTTTTCTTAACCGGTTCAGGGTTAAGATTCAAGAGCAACTGACGTGAAGAATTGGATTAAAAATAAAAATAGAAAATGGAAAGATATATTGACTGGACATATGGTGATTTGCATGGATTGAATTATTTAAACCTGACTACATATTGTATTAGTAGATATTTTATTAATAGGTTTTATTATTAAGTAGTTTTAATGGGTTAATTAAATGTATATATATAGATATTTTAATTTATTTCTTTTATTTTTATTATTTTTAATTTTTAAACTTTTCATCTTTGAAGGCAAAGATTTCCATAGGGCCCACCGCCCTTCTTAAATTTCACATTGCTAAACAAATTTTTTTCCTTGTTTATTTTTTTAACTTGAGTTAGAAGTTACTTTTGTTTTATTTTAATAACTAGAGATTGTTTTAGTTACTATTGTACTATAATATATAATATAAATAACTGATTTAATATATATATGTAATCTTTTAATAGATTTTATTTAATTTTTAAATTTTAAATTTGGTTTTGCTTATGATTTTGAATATAAAAATTAAAATTTTAACTTTGACCTTATAATAGGAGACTCAAAAAACAAGCGAACCACCACTGAAACCAGTAGCTACTTGTTGAGCTCCTCAGTTTGATTTTACATTTAGTTTATTCAATATAAATTTTAAATTTATATTTAACTTTTAATATAATTTTAATTTTTTTAAATCTTTTTTATAAAATTAGAAAAATATAATATGAATTAATTAAAATTGATTTAATATTTAATATTTTTTATTTTAGTTAATAATAAGATATTATTTCTTTAAATGTGTTTTATTTTTTTATATTATTTAATACCTTTATTATTGTCAACATGAAACTAATATTTCAATATTTTTTAAATTTTCATTTATTCTATTTTTTATTTGTAGTATTTTATTTTTTTATTTAATTTTTAATTCCAAAGTCAAAAAAGAGCCTAATCCTTGCTTCTTTAGTGCATGCATTTTTCTTTTATGGTACATCACGTGAATATTCACTTCACTACATATGACATGTAGATATATAGGTTTAATTGTTCTTATAGTGCTCTCACTAATGCTTCCTTTTTCATTTATTTCTCTACCATATTTTCAGTTTGTAGGAGGGTTTCATGCACAAACCATGTATGCTTTTCAGGGATATATAGGTTTCATTTCCTACTACATACCTTATTTTTATGGGGACATAATGATAGTTGCAATAAACTATGTAATGTATCTTGAGTTTAAAAATAAATTCCATTTCAATTTAAGTTAGTTGTTTTGGTTGATTTCCTCCTATGCCATTTTAGGGTATTGAGGTCATGACACTATGAGTGATCTATTTTTTTTTATTCTACCCATGTTCTGTACTTCTCAAAATGTTGACAATAAGATTTTTGATATATTATTCCATATGTATATTCAACAAGACTTTTGAGAAAGCCTGCATTAAACTCAATAAGGAAATCAGAAAGAACCTCAAGTCTAAGAAAGATCAAAATCTCATGTTGACTCAGATTTAGGAGCTAAAAAACATGGCTTGGATGGAGGGGCCTATGGGATGGACGGCATGGGTTGATACCCACAGTGATATTTTACACTAGTCCCTCTCTTGGGACCCATGTTTTTTCTTACTATTTTGTTGTGTATAAGACTCTAATACTTTTCGATGTGACCTATTTTGTGTGAGTTTTTGCCTCCACTGTGGAGGATTCTCTCTGATGTAACTTAATTGGAACCTTTCGATTTATTTTTGATCAAACTATATCTAATATAAAAACATATTGGCCCCTCCTTCATCTCCAACTATTTCAATATTTATATTGAATTCAATCAAATGACTTTAAACCCTTATTCAGGTCTCGTTTTAATTAAATCGATGACTCATTTTCATTCAAGCATAGTTTTTCCTGATTTGAGATGGTGAAGTCTCTTTTCATCCCATAACAAGTGTCTCTAATGATAACTACTTTTAATCTTACTTGTTAGTATTTTAGACCAGTGAGAAACACTTATTTCTCTCTATAATTCATTGATTGAATGGATTAGTGGATACTTAGTTATTGTTTGTTAATATTAGATGTTACTTGGCTATTTTAAGTCTTCTCCTTCTCCTTAGAACTACTTCTAATGGTCAAAGAATACTTTTTTAATAAGCACCATAATCAAATTTGTCCCATCACTAAATGTTTAATGCATATACCTGCTATGTTATAAATTCTACCTTCTCCATCTACAAGGAGTACAATTTCTTTCATAAAACAAAACTTGTTAACATGAATTTGGTCCTCTTGTTCATATTGATAATATAGAGACACATGATCTAAATTTTTATGATTTAAAAATACACTTAGCATGCCAACTATATACCTTATTATTATAGGGGCATAATGATAGTTGCAATAAACTATGTAATGACACCTTGATTTGGAAGATAAATTCAATCTCAACTATAGTTAGTTGGTTTCGTTGGTTTCCTAGCTATGCTATTTGAAGCTATTGAGGCCACACACTGTGAATGAACTATTTTTAATTTATGCCCATGTTATGTACTTTTAAAAATATTGTTGCTAAGATTTTAGATATATTGTTCCATATGTATATTCACCATATTGGACCATTCTCCATCATCTCCAACTTTTTGAATGTTTATATTGAATTCAATCAAATGACATTAAGCACAGGTTTAGCTCTTTTAAAAACTAAATTGGTGATTTATTTTCATTAAAGCATAGTTTTTCCTAATTTTAGATCGTCAAGTTCCTTTTCGTCCCAAATCAAGTGCCTCTAATTATGCTATGGGAATCCTATACAGTGGTAGCAAGGGGGCTCGTGCGTAGCTCCATGTAAATAAAAAAGAAAACTAGATAATTATATGCAACAACTGGTGGTGAAGTAATTAAAGATGGTAACACATAATGGGCATGCATCATGAGTGCTAAGATAGAAAACGGTACCATTGAGCCTTTAAATACAGTGTATAGTTACCTTTCAAGAATGATAGTGGAAGATGGCACCACAATCCCAAATTGATCATGTATACAATATGATAGAGCACATACATTTTGTTGTAGTTGTCTTATTCTATTGGTTTTTGAATAGGATGAATAGCTGAGATGGGGGGGGGGGGGGGGGNGGGAATCCGTTATTCAGAAACAATTTCTTAAACTTTTACTAAACCAATCATAAACTTATAGCATATTTAAACAATATAAAAGCACAAAACCATCAACTCAATGAGCACCATAATTTAAGTAGAAACCCAACCTAGGAAAAACCATAAAGAAATTAATTCTCATGAAATGAACACCAGTTGAGGTGATTTTTACAAGTGTTCACTGTTAGTTTCGTCACTACTTCTTGGTTCACTGCTGGTTGGGATAACTACCTAGAAATAAGAAAGGCTAACTGCTAATACAAGCAGGCTCACTGCCAATACAAAATGATTTACTAATAAAAATGTCAACTAATAGACTTTCCTATGCATGAAACAGTTCCAATTGATAGCACAATACTTACCGACACCAGTAGATCCAATATAGATCTTGTACCAACATATATCTAACCTCTGCAACATGGTACATGTAGAACCTTATTTAATATCATAGGACACTTCACTCAACTTGCTAGATAATTACGTACCAATGTTAGATATACACCAAAATAGACTTACACTATATAACCTTCAGATCTCTGTTTCACACATACATACATAATAATGTATAATTTATAGAATATTTGATTAGTATGATTTAAATGTCACATATTAATGTTCTTTGATTTTTATAGTGGGTGAATTTGTCACATTTTCAAGATGTGAAAGAATATGTAAAAAAAGTGGACTATTTAGAAAAAATGTTGTAGAATGATGTAGTGCAATGATTTTAGGATAAGAAAAAGATGGCTTTGTTAGAAAGGCTTCAAAAATATTTATGAAAATACAATCCTGACATGTAAAACCAAACTTACTGCCTAAGTGACTTTTATTGTACTATACCTACAATACATCTTTGTGTGTATTGTTGACCCTTGGCCTTCTATGTCATGTTGGCTATCTTCAAGAATCTCTAAACTTTATTACTGCCACTTACACCCTAACAAGGTGCAATGGTTCAAATATCCCTATTAATTACTGATTCAAATGACCACCCATTGGTATCATATCACCATTGTCAAGAAATATTTCCATGCTAGTGATTTTAATGTGGGTTTTAAATATATGTGCTCACACACTTTCTAGGTATTATTTCCACTTCTCTAGTTTTCTACTTTGTGTCTCGCATCTATGCCCTATAGCTCTGCAAGTCTTGAGATGGGAGGTGATAAGTGGCGAGTGGATCCAATCAACTACGATGGTTTAAAAGGTAATGCCACCATATGGAGGCTTTTGGTCAGGGGAAGCCTCAACCCCTACATTGAAATAATGCATGGTTGGGACCTAAAAGCAACTAAGATTTTTTCTAGAAATTGAAAAAAGATGGCAATATGGTGTTGTTTGGTAGGAATGTTGTCTTGATGAGAACCTCATTACAAAGATCATTGGGTTATCAACAGAAGGTATTAATTTTTATAGGGACAAGAAGTATTCTGATGTGGCGATTAAATAATTTTCAAAGACCGAAGAGGAAATTATGGGGGATTTGGTTAAGGTCTCTAAGAATAGCTATGATACCTCAAAGATTAAGCTATTATGGAGAGTGGTGTTTAAGGTTATGATGAAGTACATCACTTTGGATGGAAGATTTACCAGAGGCTTCAGCCATCATTTTTTCCTCCTAAACTATTTTAGACACCAGGTGAGGGTTTCCTTCCCTTTTTACTTGCTATCTTCTCTAAACAATAGTATCAAAGAACATAGAAAAAAAATTGCTAAAAATCTAGTGCTTCATGAGGGCCTTATGCTTTTAATTTATGAACATTTCAAAACTTTCCCTGCTCTGTCTTCTCCTATAATTATTTTGGAGGAGGAAGATCTTGAGACTAGTTTTTCTGAGGAGGAGGAGGATTGGAACGTGCGAAGATGGAGGAAGAGGAGTATATTGTTCCAAAGAAGTTTAGAAATAAATCAACTCTTATCCCTATTAGAGTTGATGAAAAATCAACCCCACCGCTCCCAAGAATCACTTGCATGCAAACCTGTAACAGAAAGAGAAGAAAAAGATATAGAGGCCAGAAATAACAGATCGATGAAAGAGGAAACATATTGTGTAAACAATGGAGAGAAAACCCTTAATACAATAAAATTCTCAGATAATTAATAATTACAAAGAGATCAAACCTTATAAAGGTGATCAAAACCCTAAAAGGGAAAAACCTAGGTTGCATGATAATAATTATTAAAAGATTTAATTGTTATATGCCTAAAGTTTAGCTTAAGTAAACTAGAGATAATATGTGACTTAATAATAAAATTAAATGATTTAATTAATAAGTGAAATATCTTATTACTCTAACAACCCCCTTAAGATATACTTAGGGACTAGTAGCTAAAACCTAGAAACAACTACTTAAAGCAGGAAATGGGTCCCGACAACATGGCCTAATCAAGTAACCGAGTACAAAAAAATCTCTGTAAATAGGAGAAAAGGAAAAAACCCAATGGGAAAAACCCCTCTTTGAAAAGAGATAAAGACTAGTGAAGGACTAAAGAAGCCTCCAAACTATATAATGTCCCAGAAGATAGGAAAAAAAGATGAACATGAAGAACACCACTGAAGCATGAAGTTGCAAACACTATTGAAGAATAATTGCTGGAACCTCCACTATAATAGAACATGATTAGGTAGAGAAGACTGTAATCTGCATGAGTGCCCTCAAACGACTCTACTCGAATCAGGATGTAAAACAAAGGAAAACATAAAAACTTGAAGATACAGATGGAAAAAATGCCAAAGTTTGAAGAGATGATCAAAAGATGGAAGGATGCCTCCAAAATAGGAATGACAGAGTGTCCATATGGTAAATGGTCCTTCTCATCGAAATGTGTAGGTACCCAGCCACTGTATCTGCCTAGTATATAGGAACAAATACTGAATACATATCTCACTCCATCGAACTGGGGAAGCATTAGAACCAATAGGAGATACCCCCCATAATGTTGACCAGGGAGAGGCATGACAGGTACACTGAAAGAGACTGCCAAGAAAAATTGCATGAAGAAGAACCAGGAACATAGAAAGTGTTGAAGAATGTACAAACACATAAAAATGATGGTGTCATCGAAGGATCACTCTCTTGACACACATCATGAGGCTAATGTCATGGAAGGAATACTCACTTGACAAAGGTAGATCAAACCCCCCATGACACTTTATAATGTAGTGTGAGTACAAATAAACACAAAATGTGCAAGATCCCAATCATGCAATAGATGATACTTTATCTTAGAGCGTTTGCAAAAATGAAATGCTATAGAAATAGATGTCTACAATGCTCAGGAATGAAAATTTTTTGTAAGAACATGAGTAACAGCTAAAAAAAAGTCATCACATGCAAGGAAAATGATCCCAGGACCTGAAACATCCAAGATATCCACCAGGTTGCAAAAAGGAAAAAAACTCAAATAAAATATACTTGGAGAAGATCATGGAAACGAGACCCATAATAAAAGAAAGAGCATAAAACTAACTTTCCAACGATGTGCGGAAGTCACAAAATGGAGCCCAAATGAGAAAGATATGGATCTTGGAGTTCAAAAAGGAACCGTGACTTTGACTGGCCAAAAACCCTACAAAAATGAAAAATCATAAAACCAAACCTGCAAAATTATATTGGGCTCGAAACCAAATTTTCAACGTTATCTCATTTTCCCAAAAACTCCTCTGTTTTCTCAAGATATGAGCAAAAAATTGAAGACTTCTCCAAAACAAGAAGAGTCCCAAGAAAGCTTGGCTAAAGTTGGTGAAGCTTGAGTAAATCTAGCCATGCCGCTAAATATGGTAGGACTGCCAAAATTTTGGCCAAATTTGGCAGAGGTACTAAGAATTTTTTTTTTTGAAAAAAAATAAATTATTTTTTTTCGCTGCCTCAAAAAGAGTGCCTAGAAAAAGGGTCGCACAACAAAAAAAATTGCCTCATAATGAAAATGTGCCCAAATTGCTCCAAAAACAAACTCCCCTAGAGTCACATAAATCTGAAACATAAAACCTTTTGAAAAACACAGATCTGAAGAACAAGGCCAAATATCTCATGAAGAGAGCAGGTGCATGAAGATCTATAAGAGCTTTGGTACCATATTGGAGTTGATGAAAACTCAAACCTATAGCTCCCAAGAATCACCTGCATGCAAACCTATCACAGAAAGAGAGAAGAAAAAGCTATGGATGCTAGAAATAACAAATCAATGAAATAGGAAACATATTCTGTAAACAATGGAGAGAAAACCCTCAATACAATAGCATTCTCAGATAATTAATAATTACAAAGAGATCAAACCTTATAAAGGTGATCAAAACCCGAAAAGGGAAAACCCTAGGTTGCATGATAATAATTAATAAAAAAATTAATTATTATATGCGTAAAGTTTAGCTTAAGTAAACTAAAGATAATAACACTAATACATTTGAGGTCAATTTTTGACCTTTATTTTCGACCACAGGCCATTTTGGCTTGTGATGTTTTTTTTTGTTTATGTCCCGATTTGGTCAAAATTTCAACTCCAGTTAAATTTATCGTGGAAACTTCGACCAAATCGACATATAAACAAAAAAAAGAAAAAAAAAGTGAATGAAATCACTTCATTTTTCATTTTGTTTTAGGCGCGGGCAGGAGGAAGGTTTCAACAAGCAGGTTGGAAGGTTTCATTTTTCATTTTGTGGCAGATTGCGAGCGGGAAGAAGGTTTCCACAAGCAGGTTGGAAGGTTTCATTTTTCATTCTGTCTCTCAAAAAAATTACAAATGAAGCTGCAAATTTCAAATCAACCCAACTGCCAACTTCAAACAACTACACTCCAAATGGACTAAGCATATTCAATCTACACTGGAATCCATAACTGGTAACTTTTTTCCAATATTTTATTTTATTGGAATTTCATTATATTCAATTTTTTTTCCTAGATTTTGAAATAAGAATTTGATATTTCAATTTGGCTTTTCATTCTAAAATCAATGCTTACACTTGCATTTTGAAAATAAAGTTTAGTTCTGATATTTCGATTTGGTTTTAGTTCTGATATTAATGCCATGCATTGCTACCATATTCATCTAACTCAATGCTACACTTAGGTTTCTGCAACTAATCTTTGCTATCCGCCAGAGCTATTTTTCACCATGACCATCACATATCATTTATGATTTATTTCCAAAGAATGGAAATCCCTCTTTTGGATTATCTTTTGAATTCCTTTCATATCCTAAATACATGTTTCCATGGGTTTAAACAAGGGGTTTATCACTTTCTATTAACTGTTGATATCAATGCATTGAATGTACTTGCATCTTGATGTTCATTATATAATGCAGATCTTGTATTGGTTGATCCATTGTGTTTGCATTGTTCTCTATTCATGGTCTTACTTTAGCATTAGATACTAATTGTTACTTTAGAATATTTTGTTTTCATTATGTAACATATGAATAATTTTCCTTGCTACACCATTGTTCTTAAGACATTGATATCATGCCTTGAATAATATTACTATTATACTCATGTAGCATTGTTTCCACTTCACATGCATGATTATCATTATATTATTACTCTAAGACTTACCTGCCTTCATGGCACACCAGTAGCTTTCTTCAAAGTAATGAAGAATATCTGCAGCTTTCTCACTGTTTTAGATTTGAAACACTACTTATTAAAGAATGTAGTGAGTCCCATGGGTTGGTGGGGTAATTTTTTTATGTGGCCACTCTATTGAATTTCCTTGACTTTTGGATCTCCCTATGCTCCTACGTCAAGAGCTAACTTATAAACATCTCAACCCTTCTAGGTTGGTGGGGTGAAGTGTTAAAAGTTAAGTGTTGAAGTTTGAGATTTACTTTGCACCTTGGTGGCAGTTACAAGTCAAGCAATAGATGACCCACATAACAACGGGATGAAGAAAATTTGACATTGAGGTTAGTGAAGATTCTAACCTTGCAATCTTGCAGACAATAGTGGATGGTTTGTGATACACTTTGTGAGTAATTCTAATCTTTCCCACTTGACTGGAGTGCATTACTATTGAAACAATGTTATATCTAACTTTCATATGTTTAATTTTACTTTCAAATGTCAGGTATCCACCTCTTCATGCAACGTCAAATAGAGAAAATCAAGCCTTGATTGTTGCAGTAAGTTGTAATGGAAATTTTGGTTTTGTACTTCTTGTTATTCAAATAGACATTAGTAGTCTTATTGAAATATTGACATGTGTAAGAATAAATTTTATTTAAAAACAATTCTTGCATAGAGGAATTAGTATGCACAATGCTTGACAATGATTTTTCTAGTCAATCAACTACTATATTTTTGAATGATATCTTACATTGAATATTCAGGGCATGCTTGTTGTAAAGAACAAATAGCGTCAGCCAACCATAATTCTCTATCTTCCAATTCCTCTCACCCACTTTTTAAACGGATAACAAATAATGGATTATGGTAGGAGATACTAGTTGTTCCTTGATATATTGTTGCACTAATTATAATAATGAGGACTCACTTTGATCTCCTAAAGGTAGTATGGTAGGAGATACTAGTTGTTCCTTGATATATTGTTGCACTAATTATAATAATGAGGACTCACTTTGATCTCCTAAAGGTAGTATCTTAGTATCACCACCTAGTTCTGATCCTTGTTCCTTATCCTACATATCAACCTCCCTAAGTGATGAAGAGCTTGTGATGGATTGGGTCATAGTAGACATCTGCCTAAAATTTTAAGAATAACTTCCTTTTTCCTTACTTGTGATCCTTCAACTACACCTTCCATTTTATTTGAACCTTTTCCTTCGTTCAATCTTGAATTATTAACTGTCCTTACATCCCCTTTGGAAGAAGACTCCCCACATTTGATTTTCCATATGTAAAATAAAACCTTGATTTATTAGTGTGTTTATCTATTTATCCACCTACTCTCTTTGTCCATCAGTCACCTCCCTCATCAAAATAATCAACTCTATTAGCTCCTTCACTTGTGATCAATTAAGTGATTGATTTGATTTCTCCTCATGCTCATATTAGGTGTCTATATAATTTCCCTCATCCTTATCCGGATCAGGAATAAGAAGATGTTACATTTCCTCATGAAGTCCATTGACATCTTGGACAATATTTTCCTCACTGTATATTCATCTATAAATTTTTCCCAATAGAATTCTAAAATAACCTTGTGTTTTTACTCCTTTCTCTTAGATATGAGGATCTTTTGAAATGGATCAAAATGATCTCCAAGCTTGTAGTTTCGAAGGTGGTAGAACAATAATTCTATGTTCGTTGTCTCTACTACTTGTGTTGTGGGACACATCTCCAACATTTTACCAAGTGTGATATGGAAGGCCATACCTTTCCTATGATTCTCCTTATGAATTTGATCAGACTTAGATAATTGTCTCACCACCTCAAGTAACATTAACTTGTCTGTAGGATACCTTGAAAGCTTGTAAGGCTAAGAGGTGAAATGATTACTTACCACTATCCTGGTTCATGTGAAGGACCAAATGAACACACAGAGATGAAAGTGCAAATGCAGAAACAAGAATCACAGTATGCAGATGACAGGACAAAGAAGAAGATGATAATGTGTGGGCCACAAAAAGAAAAGGCTCAAGAAGTTGAGATGACAGAGATAAAGAAATAAATTGTAGAGGTTGCTAATGGAGTTGATGAGTGTGTGGATGAAAACATCCAAGTGGGGACAGTCAAGTGTCCATTGAAAGTTCTTATGGAAAAGAGAGATGACAAGGCTATAAAAAAAGCCATTGATGACATGTTTGAATGCCAAGGAGGATGGCATAGGGAGGATAAGTTCTGGGAGGTATCAAGGATGATAGGGACCTTGGAGATTGAAGAGTTCACACTCTTGAAGACAGATTTGGAGGAAGTAGCCACAAGTTGGCATAAAAGGATGAAGAAGAGGTTGGTATGGCTGTCAAGAGGCTTATTGAAGAGAGGAAACTACTGAATGGAGGACCCACTGAGAGGGTACAAGGAGTTGATGGTGGGAGGGATATCCATGATAGAAAGAAGGCAAGTGTTCATGGAGAAGAAACAGATTTGTGGGATGAGTTCAATGCCATAGTCGAGGAATGGAAAGATAAGGGTGGAGTGATGAGAGAATGCCTAGAATAGGGGCATGAAGAGGAAGACGTATATGGTCATGGATCAACCTTAGATTCAGGATTGTCTACAAGGACAAAGAAATCACAAGGAGTGTGGGAGAAGATAGGGTAAATGATTGATGAAGGAGTAAAGCACCAAGCATTTGTTTTGGTGAATATGGAAGATTTGATTGTTTTTGTTTCTAACATTTTTATGACAGGGTTGTAGGGATATTTTCTTGATGCTGATGTGAATGAAGATGTTTTAGACATCCATGAGAAGAAGTATGCAAGGGTATGTGCTTGGCACATCATGTTTATTTGCAGGAACATGCTACCTGTGGACAGAGGTTGAATTTGTGTAGAAGATCCTCAACAAGAGGTAGATAAAGACTGGAGAAAGAGGAAGAAACTCCCCAATCCAAGGAGACTTGGATTGATTTGATCCTTGGGAGTATGGTGCAGGGCAACCTGACATGCAAGTGGAGATGATTGAGTTGGTACAGTGTTGAAGGGTTAAGAGCCTTGGTGCATTGTTATAGCAGCAGAGAATCTAGCCATTGGGGGGTGACTTTGTGTTTGAATCCATGTTAAGATGGTATAAGGATGGTGAATCATCCATTTATTTGATGTTATAGTGTTGGTAGGTCGCACTTTGACCAAGCCCTAGATTTTAGGGGTTGTTGAGAAGAAAATTAGGTTTTTTGCACTTAGAGAGGCCTTAGAACCAAGATAGTTGAAGAATCCATGGTTTGGGGTCATTTCATGACTCTTTTGAAAGTCTCAAGGTCTAAGTAAATAAGATTCATTAGTAGGTGCTTTGAAAAAGGGGTCAAATTAGCCCTCCTAGTTCAGTGACAGTGGTAGTTTTGAGGGGTTTGGTCCGAAAAACTTGGGTCCGGTCTTGAGATATGTTGTGAAAATTCGAAAAGGGTATTCAAATGTGTGATTTTTTTGGAGGGTTGTGTGGAATACATTTGAGAAAAGAATTAATAACCCTCACTGATGTACTAGTAGGACAGTGCATGAATGGATAGTTTGGTCAAAGGTGATAGAATGGTCACAAGAATGGGTCTAGGTGTTGGTGAGTGGATGATGTGAGTGTGTTGGGGTCCTTAGAGGAGTTAGGATCACCATTAAGAGCATATTTGATGGTTGTGGTTGCAAAAGCATGGTGAATGAAGGGTGCATGGTATGGAGCTTGAATTCATGATTGGATGGTTGAGTGTGAAGAAGTGGATAGATTCAAGATGTGGAGCCTAGTGGAGTCTAATGTGATGGAAGTTGACCTTTGATAGGTCTATTGAGTAAGGTTGAGTCTAGAAGTGATCTTGGAATGAAGATTGAGGAAGTTGTTATCAAGGAACAAGGAAAGAGCCATGAAACTTATGAAAGAAATGGTTACTTACCACTAGCCTTTGCACCACAAATCCTTAATTCCTTATGTGGAAATTTTTTGAAAATGGAATGAACTAGGAAAACTTTCACCCAACTCACCTCCTCAACCAATGTTACATGTTTGACATGCTCTCTATTGGAAAGAAGAGACACCTGAACCATCACTTGATGATGTATTGCGTGAAATATATATTCAAGAATGAGAGAACACATCCGACATAGAGGAAGGAGAATATGATCCTGAATGTGAATCTCCCTGATGCTTCTATATTTGTTGGAGACTTTGATGTATGCTATGCAAGGACTATAATGGAACCTATATTTTCATGCTATTATTGTAATTTATGATGATGTGAGGATTGTAATTGATGACTATGATGATTGATAATGAATTTAGACTCATTGTTTTAATGGATGATTGCTTTCACAATGTTGGCTTTCATAATGATGCCTATCAAACTATCGATCTCTTGATAACCACTAATACATTTGTGGTGTAGGAGCACCAAATTATGAAGAAAATGAGTTCATGAGGCCTCCATGAATGTAATGTTTTAGTTTGATAGGCCAAGTGCCTATAAGGGTGAATGGATCCTTGGGATGTAATAAAAGCCTATTTGTAAGGCCTAGTGACCCTTGGGTACACTATAAGCCCCTGAGCCTACTATGGTCATTTTGGCTTGGAAAGGGTAGACATAGGTTTTTTAAGGTTGATTTGATGTTTCTTGGTCAAAATCAAGTTGGTTAGGTCCCTAGGAGGTTTAGGGAGTCATTTTGCTCAATAAAGCAAAAGTTGTCATTACAAAGTTATCAATTTTGTAATGTTGTTGTTAGCAAATTTTTAAATTTATAATCCCCAACATACAAAACCATTCCAAATTGGTTGTAACTACCTTTTTTGGATGTAAATTGACTCAAAAAACCTGAATAGAGGGTTTTTGGTTGATGGTGTATGAAGAATTTTGGAGAAATAACAAAAAAAATACATTTTTGTTGAAAAAATGACTGGTGTTTGCATTTTCTGGAACTTATGTTGATTTAAATGGAAAATATGAAACCATAGGAAGGTGGATAAGTGTCTAATCTTTCTTTTTCAACAAATCTGAGGTCATTTGGTGAAGAAACGAGGGAGAAATCAAATTTTTACCAACTGTAGGTTGCTGATTTGAAAAAAATGTGATTAAACAACTTCAAACCCTCATATCTCCCAATGTAGCCATTGGAAATTTTTAAAACCAGGATTAAATGAAAGGTATGGGAGTAAGCTTTCAATTTCATATGATCTCAATTTTTTTGGTTTTATATTCGAGGAGCTATGCCTAAAACCCTAGTCAGGCATCTCTATGTGACTAGTAGAGAGGGTTGAACAAGGAGTTGCAGACCCCATAACTCTTGATGGGCTGCTAACCAGAGGCTATAAATGGATAATTAGACTTCATTAACATGACCCTAAATTTCCCCATAGTTTTTTTGGAAGAAAACCAAGTCTAGAACATGCTTCCTTCTTTATGCCACTCAATTAGGCCTCTTCACCATTAGAAGGGATTCCTAAGGATTCAGAGTTTTTGAAAGAACCAAAATCTATCCTCTTGGGATAAGTGCTGAAAAAGAATTATAAGAAAGATAAAATGACTACCTTGATAGGTCTCTGGAGATTTTAGTCACAAAATCCAAAAATGTGTTCAGCCGGGATTGGTGAAAAACAGTGCTCATTGGACAGTTTTGAACTTTTGGGTTGAATTGATCTAAGGGACTATTTTGATTGGTTTGTAGGGTGTTAATGGGATCTAATTGAAATTTTTAAAGGACTCAAAGGCTTGGGGAAGATACTGTAGTGGCTTTGTGTGAAGAAGGTTCATTTGGGTGCATTGGGTGCATGAGGGTGCATCACCATAAGGAGAAGAAAGAAGAAATGATCAACTCAGTGAAGGGTTATGGGGACACAAATTTGATGAGTTGGTGAGTGAATATTGAAGAACTTAAAGGTTTAGCGCTTTGGTGTGGATCCTCCAAACAATAGGGGTAGGAGGACTCAATTTGTACAAGCAAAGACTAGTAAAGTAGATCCAATTTACTAGAGGACCAAAGCTCTGCATCAATTTGATAGCTCAATGGAGGTAGGGCATGACCCGAACCTTGTTAAGGAATAGATGTTGATCTTGATGATGGATAGAAATTTTTGAAGCTGAGATAATTGGTTTGTGTGAGTGTTTTATACTTGAGACAATATTTTTGAAGAATTATGAAATGTTGTGAAGGAGATTTATGTGCAGATCATATGAGATCTAGAGGAGGTGCAAGATTTGATTGTTATAGTTGTGTTCTTTCCTTGAATTGTTTCTCGAGATTTCTTTTATCTTTAATTTCAAGAGTTGTTTGTGTAATCCATCTCTATTGATTATCTTGTTAAGGGTTTCATTTGCGAGTCTAAGGAAATAGTTATCTTTTCTGTGGTTTTTATGAAATCCTTCTTAACCATATTAGAGTTTTTAATTTAAGCTTTTGTTAAACCTATATAATAATCTTGCATACATGTGTCTTTTTTTTCTTGTATATGGGTCTTTGCGCTTGCACTCGTATATCCATATTAACTGTGGTTAAGTTTGTGATAAAGTTTAATAAATCCTAAGTAGGATTTATTGTCTCTTAAGGGTTATAAATTGTGACATTTATGTTATACCTCCTCAAATGTGAGGCTTATAAAGTACTACTGAACTATGTCAAAAGATTTAGGTCTTTTTAATTCAGGACTAGATATTGAATATTCAGTAATTCTAATTTATAAGTGTATAATACTATAGTCTTGAATTGATCTTGATTAGGTCCATTACACAAAGTTGAGTGTGCTAAACAATTCAGTGAAAGGGGTTGCAGTCTTTGTCTCAAAATTTTCCCTAGTGTACAACAACTGACTTATCACCAAGAAAATTATCAATCCTTGCCTCCTGTAAGTTCTTAATGAATTTGCAACTCTCTTGTTTAATTGCAAATTTTGTCAACTATCAACTGTTTAATTTCTATTTTTTACTTCTTTTTTCAACAAATCATGCCCTATTTTCTGTTGAGCAGTCATTATTTACAAAGAAATCATTGTTTCATAATTTTTTGATCCATACAGAATGCTGGGGGACGGTTTTTCTTGGTGAATAAAAGAAACCAAGCAAAAAATGAGCAAATTCAAGGTGAAAAATCAAATAAGGGAAATATTTCTGCCATTGCAATGAATTGTGAGATGGTGGGTGGTGGTCAAGATGGGTCTCTAGACCTTTGTTCATGAGTTTTCTTGGTGGATGAGGAAGAAAATGTGGTCTTCCATTATTATGTCAAGCCTCCAATTCCAATCATAGATTACAGGTTATAAATTGTTTCCAACTTACACTTTTTGTTGTTACCTGCCATAACAATATGAATTCATCATTTTAAATGGTGGATATTGGTTGTAGATATGATGTCATGGAATCAAACCAGAACATCTCATGGATGCCATGCCACTTAAGCAAGTGCAATAAAAGATTCAGTGGATTTTATATAATGGAGAAGCAATTTGGAGAATTCATTTGAAGGGAGGAAAAACCAAAGTTCTTGTAGGACATGGCTTAGATCATGACTTGAAATTCTTATCAATGGAATACCCAACACATCTTATCAGGTATATATGTCAAATATTAAATTTTGATTATCTTATGATTTGATGAGTTTCAAATTAAGAATCTAAGGTCACAATTTATACATGTTCATTTCTCAGGGACACTGCTAAGTGCATTACACTACTAAAGAGTAGCAAAGCCAGAAATTCACTCAAGTATCTCACTCAATCATTCCTGGGGTAATTTCTTCTGCACCTTATGTATTGGTTGTTATGTGGAAAATAATATATTAATCAATATTTATTTTTAAGGTGGTCTATATGACATATCAAACATTGATTGAAAATTTATTTTTAAATTATTTTTAAGGAGTTTCCCAGAATAGTTTTGATTTGAAATTTTATTTACTAGAGTCAATCGATTAAAAATATTTTCCTAATTTTCACCAATATTATCATATTTCTTACCTTGAGTATGTTTTTTCATTTAATTTATGTAGTTTAGTTATACTTTTAGTGCTAGCCTGCTAGGTATAGTATTCTAAAGGAAAGTATTTTGTGTAAACCAAATCTCAACTGTACAGTCTTTATAAAGATTGGTCACTGGTATTATGGGCCTAATGACATTAAGTTTTCTCTAGCCTTATATAATTGAATTTTTATTGATCCCTGTTTTAAAGCATAGAAAGTTAAGGAGAACATGGGAATATAATTGAAGTCATTTCTTGATTCCAATCTAATGCACTTTAAATGTGACAGAGTTACTATCCAGAGTGCTTAGGGAAGTTGTAATTCATTCATCTTCCATACATATTCTAGGCAACATGGAACATAGTATGTCATTTTGTGGACAAAAAGACAGAATAAAAGGTAGCTCATACCCTAAAACTATGCAGATCAAATTACGAACATTGTATTGCTTGAAAGAATTGTTTCTTTTATTAATGCCCTAAACATACAAAGTGGTGAACAAAAACCGAAAATACAAATAAAATGTAATTAGCATTAGAAACTTGAATAATTTACAACCCATTTTTGCAAGATTGAGTTTTGTATTAACATGAATGATGTTAATTACATCTAAGCCCTGCACATGGACATGGTATGACAAAATGATTAGCCCAATTTTTATAAATACCTCTTCAGCTTTTCAAGTTGTATCATGTAATAGGCTCAACTTGGCATGCATGACAAACCGGTAAAAAGATAATTACATATGCATTTTTCTCTTTCTTCTTCTTGAAATGGAAAACATGTCAACTGAAAGAAGACTCTATTTTGTTTCATCTTTTAGGGTGAAGGTGGGATTGCTCAATGTTGATGGCTACTACATTTCTCTGCTAAGATTTATTGATAAAGTTGTGGAGGAGGGGTTTATCAAGCCTACTTCTCGTCAAATCATTGTGTCTGCTCCCACTGCAAAAGGAATTAGTACAAAATTTAAAGGTGAGAAAAAGCATCAGTAATTTTTTTGTAAAGCAATTGCACAGGTAGTTCAACCTGTCATATCTCTTCTTGGGGTTGACTTCCTTTTCTTGACCATTTTACCATATACCATTTTACATCTAAGCCAGCTTTTAGTGTTGTTATACTATGTAGTTTCTAAGATGCACTAATCTATGTGATGATGTATGATTGTAACTTATGCTTTGTTTGTGCATCTTAGAAATTGGATAGTCATTTTTGAGTTTTTACTAAGAAGTCTCTTATGAAATATCTCTCTTTCACAATTAATAAGTGATAGTGTAGGAATGTATTTTAGGTTTTGGTGTATCCTAGAAACTGTATAGTCATTTCTGATTTTTTCCAAGATTAAGTTTCTAATCAGAACTTAATTATTTAGCATCTCACAGTCAAAACTAATACAATGATCAAAGTTACAGTCAACAACATAGAAGATGTAGCTAAAATGAAGTCATCAAAATACAACTATAAAGAGTAGTAATATCATATTAAATTTAAATAAATAGTGGTATCCCTGGAACATAGCTGTAAAAATAAACTCATAGCAGCATATTATCAATCATGAGTAGAACAATAATCTTCATGACAAAGGTGCAGTTTTAAATCAAGTTCATTATAAATTATGTACAAGCATTGAAAAAAGTTGTCTCAACATGGGGGTAGCCATGATACAGTCTGAGGCACTGTAAATAGGAGCTTGCTTATACATATATCAATGAGAAATAAGTATCTTCTTCTATAAAGAATAAGTGCAACTACCAAGATCAATAATGGAACCTCAAATAGTGATAACAGAAGAACAGTGAATTATCTGTTGAACCAATAACAATGAGCATCCACTATAAAGGATAGATATTTCAAAATATTTTTTCAATACAAGATAATAAGTACAATTAGGAGGAAAGACGGATGAACAGGGCATAATGACATAATGAAGAGACACATATATTAAAAGTTGATGTTCAACTACAGTTTAAAGTTATAACAATAATATGAGCACATAATATACATTGTTGTGGGTAAGGGGATATGTGTTGAAGGATAATGGACTGATATCAAACTATGATTGACAATGTATCATCATGATATTACATATACACAAGTATTCCACAATATCTTTAAATGAGACAAGTATGCCATGTTATATCCATATCCTTAATGGCTTGAAAGGAAGTACTATGATAAAAGTGACAGTGAGACAATGCAAATACAAAAGGATCAACTATATGCTATTTAGTGATCCTTATCTTGTGTGCATAGGGAAATATACAACATTTTGTATCAGTGCAAAGATAGAACATCATCCTTCTCTATATAAATGTTGGCATTTTCCATAGAAGATGAGTAGTTGATTGAGGCAGGAAGAAGAGACTCTGGAAGATCATAGAGAGCATCATATAGAATATCAACTCATAATATCATATTTGTGGGGCCCCCCACTTGTTTGTATCTAGGTTTAATTTTAGTTCAAAATTGAGGTCTAATTCTGGTTGTCAGCCCCAGTGCAAAGTTTGTTGATGTAATTTTATATTATGGATTAATAAAGAATAGTTCTACATATTTTTCTTGTGATGTGAATATTGTATGAGTGTTCAAATTTTGTTGTGTAATTTTGAGGGAGATTTCTATTACACTGCATGGTTGGATAATTCTTAATTGGATCCTCTATTCATGACTACACCAAATAACATCAGAAAACTTAAGTTCATGGGCAAGATCACTACCACAAACTTGTTCCTATATCTACCAGTTACTATTTTGTAACATAGGCATATCCTTATTCATATGCTTCAACATTGTGTTTCAAAAAGGCATCCTTGTCCCAATACACATACCCTACCACATATTGCTAGATGACCATGGATTTACCCTAAATAGGCTTAACAAATGTCATAAAAAATTGGGGTCATTCCCTACCTGTGTCATTAGTACATCAAACAAAAAATTATTCCAACTAACATGTACTAAAAAATTAGTTATCCATGACAGTACATGGTACATACCTATAGGCTTGATTATATAATGCATTACTTTTAAAATATTCAATGTCTATGGAGATAATATTTTTCATTATACAGTTATTGCATTGCCAGTTTGAGGCCCTTCCACATGAATATGGATTTGATCTTGATCTTGTTCAACAACGTATTCTTTAGCTTCCTGAGAAGATAGGTGTACAATTTTTACTTAAAATAATGCACCCCTTTTCCAAACGGGGTGTTCAAGAACAAGAATATGTCTATATTACATTAGTTTGTTCAATCTAAAGCATCAAAGGATGAAAACCCTTAGTTTGTTTGGGGTTTGAGAAGAAACAAAACCCTCTAGAATTCCACATTGGGGATCAAGGACAAAAACTCTTGCTTCCTATCTTTGGTGACTCCATCTAGGGATCACAATTTTGTGCTGATTTGTGGAGGATTTGGAGATATTTACAGTTTGCTACAATGTTGCTATAGTAGTATTAATTTTTTGCAAGTAAATATCATCATTTCATTGTTCAAGAATATTTAAGAATTTATATACTAATCTTAAAAAATTTAATGAATTTTTTAACACCATATAGAGCTGGATCTGACTTGTTTCAGTCAAACCTAGCTGAGCTCCACATTGTCAGTCATTTTAAATATTAAATCAGTCATACTAGCTGTTGTTCCCATAATGTTAGTCATCATTCATCAACAAAATGGGGGTATAATAGTATTTTGATATGTTTCCAATGTTTCCAAGACAAATCTAATTTTTACCACCATATTTTGACAATTTTACAAGGGTTTTGGGCAGATCAGACTTCACCAAACGACCATACAGCTTCAGCCAGCAGGTTTGTCATTTTTGTAATTTCTGATCAGCATTGCAATGAAATAGAATAAAGTCTTAAGGGTTTCATATTGCTGGAACTTAACATTTTATCGTCCTATGGTTTATTGTTTGATGACATCAGAAATATAAGGGTTTGAAAATTGTAATCAGTCTATGTACTTGCAATTTGGATAGATTTTGTCTCATAGAATAAGAAAAATATAATAATGTATTGTATGTGTCTGATTGGGGACATTACAAATCCTACAGATGTTGAGAAATTAATAGCTCAGATTTATTGTAAAATAAAAATAGTATGGTAGACCTCCTTGATGTCTCCTTATTTTATGTCGAACATTAACTAGCCTACCCAATAATTATTCACACATTTTTTTCTTTAATCTTGATATCAGTCATCAAGAGGTCCCAGTGATCTTCAATCGTAGCATGTATCTATATGTAAAAGGCAATTTTTTTGACATTTTCTATAAATTTGTTTTCTACAAGGTCTAGTAAAAATTAAAATGCAATTAGAACACTTGCAACCATCGAAACAAATCCTAGTTAGGGGTTTATCAGGTGTGACTAATATGCTAATGAGATCAATCTTTGGGATATAGTATATACAACTTCCCATTTCTACATATATATGTTTTCTTAGCATAAGGAAAGACAAAATCACGTACTGTGTAAAAGATGGATACATGAAGCCAAGTAACTGATATGATTGGATGACAATATCCCAAGAAAATAATAGTCTTGCACTTATGAAGCTTGAATAAACAAAGTGTATCTAGCAAAATATTGGTTTCAAGATCTTTCTTTCCAAGTCAGTATTGTGAATTGCAAAAAGAAATCTAAGGAGTGGATTCTAAGGAGATGAAGCAATGATTATTATTTTGTCAATTTCATTAAATTTGTAGTTGTGTGTCAAAATTGATTGGTGATCAATTGCCTCTGGCCTACTTTTGAGGTTACTTGGTTGTTGCATAGCCCATAGAGGTTCCATTCCAGCATAATGCTGAGATGTCCCAACATATAGTTCCCTAATAAGGTAAAATGAAAAGAGGTATGGTGCAAGTCTCAGGATTTGAAAGTAAAGATTTCCTTACAAAAACATAAATAAAAAAGTGTTGGTTCAGTTATGTCAACTGCTAAAATGGTAATTTGTATGATCTGCTAGATTTGGGTATGTTGTTTTCCTCTTTGTTATATAGTCATAGTTTTATTAGTTCATCAGTGGTTTTGTTAAGAGCCCATTCTAAGTTTAATAATTTCTTTGCAATATTCCCAGTAGTGGTCAGGAGATATCTATGGAGAGGATCTGATTTTGCATTACTAGTTAAGATCTAAATTTTTTTTTTAATTTCTTGGACTGCAAAAGTTGTACCTTAATTTTTAGAAATTGTATATAAATACTTCTTTTCACAAGGAAAAAAGAATGTCATTTCGAAGGCAGCTGTAGCAAAAAGAGTTATATCTACTTTAATATTTGAGAGGTTTTATGGCCTCCACACTGATGCTGGAGGTAACTTATCTACGTTTAGTGATCATCCTAATAAAAAATGTATGGAACTCCTTCAAGACATCATATTTGTTTAATTTGAGGCCCTTCAAGGACCATCTAGGCCAATCCTATACACTACTTTTTACTTCTATCTCAACTTGATTCAAGTGGTATGAAATGTCAACCAAAATATCAACTAGGTCAATTTAGAGATGTATGGTATGTATAATGGACTACAAGATTGACCAACATTCATCAAACTAATCATCAATGTAGAGAGGTAACTAGCATAACCCGTACAAAATGGTAGTATAGAAATTGAGGTACTCTCAATAGATGCATCTTACAAGCTACATCTGCTCCAACTTTGTGATTTAGGTAAAGGAGTATCCAATGCCCAAGGACAACATCACTAGCTCTCTTTAACTTGAATCATCCTACTAATGACAGTCTTTGACTTTATCACAAGACACTCTTCAAATGGGTAGTGTGAAAGAGTCAATTATGCATTTCATAACAAGGTGTCCAATTCCAATCCAAAGTTACAAGAGAATTCATTTAATTAGAATCATAGTGTCGTAGCGTTCCAGTTTTTGATCTCATGTCAAGAAAACTTGAAAAGGGATGACTGGAGCATCCCCTTGATCATAATGGATCACTATAATATTAAAGGTAGATTGTGCCTAGCCCATGCTCATAGATATTTCAAATCATGTTCCATTTTAATCATAGGCAGTTCTTCAACTAAGTAGATTGTGCCTAGCCCATGCTCAATTGCTCATGTGGAAATTCAACCTCCATAGTGACTTTTAGGGTCTTTAACTTCAATTTCATTCATGTTTTCTTCCGACGAGTGGAAAATCAACCTCCATAGGGACTACTCATTTTAACTTGCCCAAATTCAAAGGAAAGATGGAATTTTAATATTAATGCAAAGTAACACAAATACCTAAAGATAAATATCTAGACTAATCACCGACCAGGATGTCATTGGTGATTACTCTAGATATTTGTCTTCAGGCATTTTTTTTTAACATTTCATATTCATCAAAATTTTGACAATCTTTGGTCGAAACAATCACCAAGAATGGTCTATATATTGACCATTCTATGTTGAAGTTTAACGTCATGGGTTTGGGATCCTGGTTGGATAGCCCAAATATTGTGACAGACATTGGTCTAAAGTTTGACACAGAATGGTCTATATATCGACCTTTCTATGTCAAAATTTATTGTCATGGGTTTGGCATCCTCATCGGATAGCCCAAACATTTCGACAGGAATTGGTCTAATGTTCAATGAATAAACTTCTTAATTGCAAATTTTGTGTCAAAATTTTTGCGTCATGGGTTTAGCATCTTGGTTGGAAAGGACAGACATTTTGATGAATTTTGGTCAAAACCACCATTTAGAACTGGCCAATTTCAATTGCCCCTTTCAACCAATCTTGTCGTAGAAAATTTGACCTTCTCAATGATGTGTCAAAATTTTGAACAGTAAAATAGTGACAAAGCAATTTGTGGATCTTTCGACCAATTTTGGTAGAAAATTAGACCAATTTCTGGTCGAAAAATGTGCCAATTCTACTAGTGTAAGTGACTTAATAATTAAATCAAAATGATTTAATTAATAAGTGAAATATCTTATTACTCTAACAATCCCTCCACTGCTAGTAAAGGGAAAAATAAGGTTGTAGATGATCCCCCTACTCCTGAGTTTGGTAAAAGTAAATCTAAGGGAAAGAAGATTGTTACCCCCAAGTCTGTTGAATAAGGGAAAGATTTGGCTTTGGATATCTCCCCTTCTAGTTCTGCTAAGGAGGTCTTTGCTACCCCCTATTTCTAATGAATCCTATACATCATACCCTGTGTTTGATAGAGATATAGAACCAGGTTCCCCTTGGATTTAAGGGCAGATTCTCACAATTTCTAACCAGACCAGGAGTACCTCGACGATACCCTAGCTATTGCAAGGAATGGCGCAATTGACTTCTTTAGGCTCATCAAATGGAAATTCATATCAAGGATATGGAAATAAAACAGAGGGCTAAGAATTGTAAACTTGAAGTTCTAGAAACCAATGATGTAAAGAAGGGCAACAAGGAGAAGGAACTTTGGACTGAGGAAGAGAAAAACTCTATTGTGAACTTCTTGAAGAAAAGTTATGGAGGCTATTGAGAAACTCAAAAGGGACTATGAAAGAAAGTTACTGGTTTTGATGAAAAAATGAATATTATAAAGGATTTTCTTCAGTTTATCATGAATACTAGCCAAAAGGTAATTAAATTAATGAATGAGACCATGAATAACATGCTGGGAAAACTATAAAATCCATATCAAGATAGGTTAATTGTTGATCTAGACATGGTAAAGGAAAAGGGTCAAGAGGAATCTATAGGTCTGAGAAATAGGACACGAGCTAATCTGAAAAGCAAGGCTGAGAAGATCCCATAGGGAATCCATGAGTTGAAGAAAGAAGTGCACAACATGAACCGACTTGATGTAGAGGTGGTTGATACCTTGAAGACCTTGGCTTAGTTCTTTTTGTGTTTGCTGGATTTTTGTTGTCTCTTTGTTTTCAGTTCTATTGTTTACTCTTTAGGTAGTTGTCTATCTTGGTTTGTAATGGTTAATGTTTTATTTGATTAAGAACTTCTTTTAGAGGGTTTTGGGTGCCTTCAAAACCTATTTTTACTTTAATAAAAAACAAGATTCAATGGTTACACCGATAGTAAAATATATATAGTAATGACATTTTAGTGCTAACATGAAAAGATTTGCATTAATAATTTTCTTGCATAGGGAGACATCCGATAAAATAATTACATTTTCCCTTTTCCATATATGCAAAATAATTGCATTGTCCAAGTTTCCTCCTCCTCCTCCTCCTCCTCATGCTATTCTCCTTCTCCTTCTTCTTCTCCTCCTCCTCCTCCTCCTTCTGTTAGTAATAATTGAGAGGGGGGGGGGTGAATCAATGGTCTCAAAAATTTATCCTTCAAAATTTAACCACCAATCAATAAACCTTAGATTATTATGTCCTTACAAGATGCATGCCATGAAATACTAATAATGATTAACTGTCTTTCAGTTTTCTCTGTCAATCCTTATTATTTCTTGATTACCGATAAGTAGTATAACTATTTACCGAAACTCAGTAAATAAGCAGAGTAGACCGATATATCCAGAATGAATTATGTAAGATACAAAATAGTAAAGAAATGAATCATACACATATAACACATGGATTTTAACGTGGAAACCCTGTTAAGGGAAAAAACACTAGGACCAGTACCCCGATTTTTCACTCTTCTAAAGTGAGCCTTGTTAAGAGCCAACCCTGTTAAAGGTTACAAACACTCTGTTAGGTGTGACCTTGTTAGAGGATTTTATACATAGAGGTTTTCACTTAGTATCGGGCATCTAATACTGCCATCCTTGAATCAACCTCTCTCTTAGGCTATCAATAGGCATTGGGCATATCCAATGCTAATTTCATGAATCAACCTTTTTGGCACTCCTTGAGATGTACCTCAATACATAGAAGACTGTTAAGTCCTGCTCGATTAAGAGACTTGATGCTTCAATGGTTAAACTGAAACAATATATGACCTATTCATATTGCAACTTTGAATTGTATATTTTTAGATCTATTTAAGTATATTACCTCTCTGACCAATGTATCAATTCAATCCTTTGTGCTCCATACTTTCTACTCTGTGATGTTGTGCTCACTGTTTGTCAGTGTCTGTAGAATTCCTTAGCTCTTCCTTCAGCTTGTTTGATCAACACTGCATGAAGTTTTTCTTCATCAGTTTCTCTTCAGCATCCTCTTTTTATTCACTCCCCTTAATCCCATTCGTAAATGAATTAAGCTTGTCTCTTATATAGACATAATATTCATTGTTTCTTGATTCTTGATTCTTGATTCTTGGCGTGAAAAATAATCCAGCCAATTAGTTTTAAAGCATAACTCTTGATTTGTCTCGTAGATATCTTCTTTCCAACTGTACAAATTAGATTTAAATCAACCACTTATCTCTGGTTGAATAAAACAAAGGAGACAACCAGTTAAGTCCTTATTTAGCTCTGCCAGCTTGATATTTTGTCATTTTCTGAACTCTCTATTCTGTCAGTCACCTTTGCAATTAGTTGTCGGTGACAATTGATAGTTCCATTGGAGAGGCTCCAGTTAGCTTCATGATCTTCGTCCATTGGGAAACACTGTATTTTATTCCATTGGGTTACTCTTTGCTTTTCTCATTGGGCAACACTGTGACTCTGCTCGTTGGTAGAGCTGTGCATTTCTTTGTCAGGTATCACTATGACTTTGTTCTTTTTCTCTGTCCATCGAGTGCACTTCATTGGTGTTGTTTGTCACTTAGTGAATACTTGATTTTTATGCATTAATGATAGCATAGACTTGGTTCCTTTGATTCTTTGAAGTCTTTGGCATTATGTACATGACCGTACAGATGATATCAAGTTGACATCAATGATAATACAATACATTAACTAATTTAATGCCTTGCATTATCTTCAACTTAACATTGTCAAACATTCAATCAGTTATATGTCATCAATCTCTCCCTTTGGCATTGATGGCAACATACTATATTATCATACTATAATATTTCTAATACAATATCAAATACAACAGTTGATATTCATCAACTACCAATCTTTTTGTTCTGATAACCGATAAATGTCTGACCATTGGTAAGCTCTGTTTTAGCTTAGATTTGATTCTTGCAGCTCTCTATCTTCTAATGCATTGTGTCCTCTCCTTGTTTCAATTTCTCTCCCTTGACTGTTCTTCTCTTTTGATGTCTTTTTCTCTTGTCAGCAACTCTCCCTTTGTATAATAGTTTCATACAATTTCTCTCCCTAAGGATATAATCTCTCCCTGTTGGAGTAATGGATAATCTTTTTCCCTTTCCAGAAAGATCTGATAATATGGATAATTTCTCTCCCTTTGACAACAATGCCAAATAAATATTTTACAAATATCTGACATTCATGTCAAACAATCATTTTGCTCCATCCATAATATATTCCTTGAATTTCCCTTATCCATCAGCAATACAACAATATGCTCTTGTGCTTGGTGTTGATATATACCTGTTTGTATATAGATGTAGCTTTGAAGTTCATCTCCTTGCTTGCATCAACATTACTGATATTCTGATTATATGTAGGTTGATATAGCCTTCAGTCATTTTACTGATGGGTAGACAAGGGTTTTACCCCTAGTCTCTTTCTCAAGTACTCAAATGCATCCTTGGGCAGTGGCTTGATGAAGATATTAGTCAATTGTTCTTTTGATTGCACATACTCAAGTATCACCTCTTTTTCCTGAACTTGTTCTCTTAAATAATGATACTTGATTACAATATGCTTTGTTTTAGGATGCATGACTAGATTTTTATAAATGTTAATTACACTTGTATTATCACAATAGATACTTACTAGTTCTAGGATCTTCATATGCATACCTTCTAGTAATTGTTTGATCCATGCAATATTTGAGAAATTTTCAGTAGCAATAACATACTCTGCTTCTGTAGTAGACTGAGAGATGCATCCTTGCTTTTTGCTTATACATGTGACAAGTTTGTCACCCATAAAGAATGCTCCTCTAGTTGTGCTCTTTTAGCCCAATCAGCGTCGGTAAACACCTTAAGTTCAAATTTGCCTTCTCTTCTATACCATAACCCATATTCCTTAGTATTATTTAGATATCTTAGAATTCTTTTTACAGCAGTCATATGTGATTCCCTAGGCTTAGCAGAAAATCTAGCAACTATTCTTACTACATGTGCAATATCTGGTCTAGTGTGTACAACATACATGAGTTTTCCAATCATTGATCTGTACAAAGTCTAATTTACCTCTGTTGTCTTGTCCTCCTTTTTCAACTTACATCCAGTAGCCATCGGTGTTCCAACTAGTTTGGATTCTTCCATCTTGAATACTTTCAGGACCTCTTTAATGTATTTGGACTGTGTAATGAAAATACCTTCACATTGTTGCATGATCTATAGACCAAGAAATAACTTGATCTCTCCAAACATAGACATCTCAAAATCTTTGCTCATCTCATTAGCAAATGATTTTTATAGAATATCATTGCCTCCAAATATGATGTCATCAAAAAATATCTCAACAATCATAGTGTTAGCATTGGTATCTTCCTTCAAGTAAAGATTACTATTTTCACTAGTGCTTACAAATCCAATACTTATTAGATAGGAATGAATTCATTCATACCAGGCTCAGGGTGCATGTTTTATTCCATATAATGCTTTGTGAATTCTACATACCATGTCCCTCTTGTCTGGATCAACAAACCCTTCTGGTTGTTCAGTGTATACCTCTTCTTCAAGTATTCCATTCAGGAATGCAGATTTGACATCCATTTGATATACCTTGAATCCTTTATATGCAACATAAGCAAGTAATATTCTTACTCCTTCTAGCCTAGCAACAGGTGCAAAGGTCTCTCCATAGTCAATTCCTTCTTCTTGTGCATACCCCTTGCATACTAGTCTTGCTTTATTCCTTGTGACTTCTCCATTCTCATTCAGCTTATTCCTGAATATCCATTTTATACCAATGAAATTCTTGTCATCTGGTCTTGGCACAAGTGACCATGTTTTTTTTTTCTCAATCTTCTCAATCTCATCATTCATAGCACTTATCCATTCTTCATTATCAAGTGCAATATTGACAGATTTTGGCTCAAACTCACAAATTAGACACCTTGAGTTTAGAGACTTACTTCTTGTTCTTGTACCAGCTTTCTTATCTCCTATGATTTGGATTTCTAGATGGTTCTTTCTTACATATCTTGCAAGTATAGGTACAAATTTTTGTCTATCAATTTGATCCTTGTTTTGTTCTTCATTCTATTCTTCATCACCTTGCACATTATTTTGATCATTGTCTTGATCATCAGTATTTGCAGCCTGACCATCGGTTGCAACATTTTGTTGTTCTAGAATTAAGCACCATTTCTTGGGAGCTCTACATTGTTGGTAGGGTAGTGTGTCAGGTTCCTCATTGTAAGTGAATTTATTGTTGTCCTCTGGTTCTTTAGTTCTTTCCTGTTCATTCTTCTCTGCAAATTCATCTATCTTTACATTTGCAGTTTTAACAATTTAGTTAGAAGCTTTGTTTAGACATTTATAAGCCTTGCTCTTGGTAGAATACTCTAGAAAAATTCTTTCATCACTCTTGGAGTCAATTTTTCCATTTCTATCATCTTTTAAGATATAACGTTGACTGCCAAATTTTTTGAAATAACTTACATTGGGTGTGTATCCATACCATAGCTCATAAGGTGTCTTTTTGGTGTCTTTCTTCAATTATACTCTGTTTAATGTGTAAACAGTAGTACTGACAGCTTCCCTCTAGAAGATTTGGGTGATGCCTTTCTCTATCATCAGTGTCCTTGCACAGTCAACTATGGATCTATTCCTTCTTTCAACAATTCCATTCTACTGTGGTGTCCTTGGTACAGAGACCTGTCTTTTGATTCCATGCTCATTACAAAAGTTAGTAAATTCATCTGAAATAAATTCCCCTCCTCTATCTGACCTTAAAATTTTTAGATCCTTACCAGTTTGCTTCTCTACCATAGCCTTATACCATTTAAACATCTTGAATGCTTTAGATTTATCTTTTAGAAACATAACTATCATCCTTCTAGAGTAATCATCAACAAAGAGAATGGAATATCTATCTCCATAGTAACTCTTTGTCCTCATAGGTCCACATAAATCAGTATGGACTAATTCTAGAATTGCATCAGATGTATGGGTTTGGCTTTTGAAACTAGACTTTGTCATTTTTCCTTTTTGACAATTCTTACACCTGATATTGTCGGGCTTGGTCATCGTCGGTAAGCCTCTGACATTTCTCTTTTTGCTAATCTTTATCATGTTGTCAAAGTTCACATGACACAGTATTTTGTGCCATAATCATATGTCTTCATTTGTAGCAATCAAACAAGTGGAGTCATTATCATTCAGATAGAATAAGTTACCTTTTGTCTTCTCACCGGTACCAATCAGATTTCCAGATTTATTGAAGATCTTTGTCTTCTTATTTTCAAATGCTACTTTGTGACCTGAATTATTCAATTGAGAAACACTCAATAGATTATAATTCAATCCATTTACCCAATAAGAATTATCACACTTTATCTAGTTATTCAACATTATTGTTCCTCTACCTTCAACTGGACAGGGTGTGTCATTACCCATTCTTACTGAACCACCTTTATAGTATTCAAAAGTCTCAAAATTTTGCTTATCATCAGTCATATGGTGAGTGCAGCCACTATCTATGATCGAAACATAATTTTTGCTAATTTTAGATATGAGAGCTGTTTCTACATACCTTTCATCATCATCATCTAAATCATCTTTTACAACCACAAACACCATCTCGATGTCTTCATCAGATTCGGTGTCAGTATCATCATCCTTGCATTTTGCTAGGTAACTGACCTTCTTTTCTTTGTCTTTATAGTCTTAGGTATCTCTTCTTTCTGATTGTCGGTAGCTTCTATAATCACCTCTGTTAGACTTCTTTTCATATGATCTATCATTCCTTCTGTTAGTACATCTTGCAACAAAGTGTCCAATCTCTTTGTAATTAAAATTGACAAGTGGTAATTTACCTTTGCCTCTCCATTCTTCTGGCCATAAGTGCTTCAATTTCATCAAGATCATCTTCTTCATTTTCACTATCACTATCTTTTCTCTTAGTGTTTTTGTGGCTTGATTTACTTATTCTCATAGAAGTTTTGAATGCAGACTCTATGTTTGGTAAGACACTATTATCAAAGTTATTCATCTCAAATGAAATGAGTCTTCCAATTAAACTATCTAGAGTAACATTTCTATTTGCTACTGCTCTCATTTCTTGAATGACAGATACTCTAATAGAATAAGTAGGCAGTAAGGTTCTTAGAATTTTACTTACCACTGTATCTTCTTCTAGTACACCTCAAACTCCTCATATAGCATTGACTACCTCTTTGATTCTTGTGCTGTATTGAGTGATGTTTTCACCTTATTTCATTTTGAGATCATCAAAATTTCCTCTAAGGCTTTCTGCCTTGGCTCTCAAAATTTTTTTGTCACCACCACGTACAAGCTTCAATTTGTCCCACATCTTCTTTGTAGTTTTGCATTCTTTGACGTCTTCAAATTTAGCATCGGAGAGTAAGGAAGCATGATCTATCATCATGTCATTGTGTTGATTCTTCTCTCTCATTTGTTCAACTATTGGTGCTCCCGTGGGAAACACATATTCAGTTTCTAGGAATTGAGTAACATCATTACCAATACCTGATAAGTGGATTCTTAACTTTCTTTGCCATGAAGAAAAATTATCTTTGTTCAACTTGGGCACATCTCGTCTGTTCATGTTGTGATCTTTGGCTTAGGTCTTGAAACCTTCCTTCTAAGAACACAAGCTCTGATACCAATTGTTAGTAATAACTGAGGGGGGGGGGGGGGGGGGAATAAGTGGCCTCAAAAATTTATCCTTCAAACTTTAANAAGAACACAAGCTCTGATACCAATTGTTAGTAATAACTGAGGGGGGGGGGGGAGGGTGAATAAGTGGCCTCAAAAATTTATCCTTCAAACTTTAACCAGCAATCAATAAACCTCAGATTATTATGTACTTACAAGATGCATGCCATGAAACACTAATAATGATTAACCGTCTGTCAGTTTTCTCTATCAATCCTTATTCTTTCTTGATTATTGATAAGCAGTATAACTATTTACTGAAACTTAGTAAATAAGCACAGTATACCGATATATCCAGAATGAATTATGTAAGATAAAAAATAGTAAAGAAATTAATCATACACACATAACACATGGATTTTAATGTGGAAACCCTGTTAAGGTAAAAACCACTGGGACCGGTACCCCAAATTTTCACTCTTCTGAAGTGATCCCTGTTAAGAGCCAACCCTGTTAAAGGTTACAAACACACTGTTAGGTGTGACATTGTTAGAGGATTTTATACATAGAGTTTGTCACTTAGTATCTGGCATCTAATGCTATCATCCTTGAATCAACCTCTCTCTTAGAACGTCAATAGGCATCAGGCATATCCAATGTTACTTTCATGAATCAACCTTTTTGACACTCCTTGAGATGTACCTTAATATATAGAAGACTGTTAAGTCCTACCCAGTTAAGAGACTTGATGCTTCAATGGTTAAACTAAAACATTATGACCTGTTCATATTGCAACTTTGAATAGCAGATTTTTATATCTATTTAAGTACATTACCTCTCTGACCAATGTATCAATTCAATCATTTGTGCTCCATACTTTTTGCTCTGTAAAACTGTGCTCACTGTTCGTCGGTGTCTGCAGAATTCCTTAGCTCTTCTTTCAGCTTGTTTGATCAGCATTGCATGAAGTTGTTCTTCATCAGTTTCTCTTCAGCATCCTCTTTTTATTCACTCCCCTTAATCCCATTTGTAAATGAATTAATCTTGTCTCTTATATAGACATAATATTCATTTTTTCTTGATTCTTGATTCTTGGCGTGAAAAACAATCCAACCAATTAGATTTAAAGCATAACTCCTGATTTGTCTCGTAGATATCTTCTTGGAAATTGTACAAATCAGCTTTAAATCAATCACTTATCTATGGTCGAATAAAATAAATTAGACAACCAGTTAAGTCCTTATTTAGCTCTGTCAACTTGATATTTTGTCATTTTCTGAACTCTCTATTCTATCGGCCACCTTTGCAATTAGTTGTCAGTGACAACTGACAGTTCCATCTGTGAGACTCCAGTTAGATTTGTGATCTTTGTCTGTCAGGAAACACTATATTTTCTTCTGTCGGGTTACTCTTTTCTTTGCTCGTCGAGAAACAATGTGACTTTGCTTGTCGGTAGTGCTGTATATTTCTTTGTCGGGTATCACTGTGACTTTGTTCTTTTTCTCTGTCCATCGGGTGCACTCCGTCAGTGTTGTTTGTCACTTACTGAATACTTGTTTTTAATGGATTACTGATAGCATAGCCTTTGTTCCTTTGATTCTCTGAAGTCTTTGGCATTATGTACATGAGCGTACATATGATATCAAGTTGACATCAATGACAATACAATACATTAACCGATTTAATGCCTTGCATTATCTTCAACTTAACATTGTCAAACATTCGATCAGTTACATGTCTTCTTCTTCTTCTTCTTCTTCTTCTTCTTCTTCTTATTCTTCTTCTTCTTCTTCTTCTTCTTCTCCTCCTCCTCCTCCTCCTCCTCCTCCTCCTCCTCCTCCTTCTTCTTCTTCTCCTTCTTCTTCTTCTCCTTCTTCTCCTCCTT
>MU227240.1:275593-292315 GCA_018584345.1 Thuja plicata | reverse complement strand
TCTTCTCCTCCTCCTCCTCCTCCTCCTCCTCCTCCTCCTCCTCCTCCTCCTTCTTCTTAAGTTAATATAATTGGTTAGGCTATTTCATAAAATAAAAAAAGTTAAACCTAATGTTAAGAGTTTACAAATCAGATTATTCTACTCTCAAATCTAGATTTTAAATAAAATTTAAAACTCTTCTAAAATTGAAAAGTTAAAATAAATTTTTAAATCTTCAACATTTAAATTCCTGACATTAAATTGACGGGTATATGAATGAGTCCCATCAATTTATTAAAAATATTCAACCAAATGTTATATATTAAAAATAGGTATATTATGGAAGTAAGAAATATTGGAAGAATTTATTTAGGTAGATGACATAGTTTAGCCCTAAAAATAAAAGAAAAATATCATAAGAGAAATCGATCCAGAGAAGTTATCCAGCAGGTGCATTTATATACATTCAAAGAAGCATGATATCTATTCACCTTGTGCTTATTCTTCATTTTCATCACAACCCTCTTTTGCAATAATTGTCATTTCCATTTATTTGTTCATTCACACAATCTACAATTTTCAATCTGCCCACTTAATCTATATGTTGCCTAAAAAAATTCTTCATTGTCTCAATTTTATAGGTAGATGCAATGCCCAAACATATCCTTTTTACTACAATTCATGCCCAAACCACTTATAATATGAAAGAGAATTGAAAATTTGTATTTCAACTATTCTAATTTTTGCAACCTTTTAAGATTTGTTTTAAGGAATTATTAGATTTAACAATAGATACACAATGTAATAACATGAAATTTAATACCATTTTAGATACATTGTAACATTTCAGAAGGGTAAGATTCAATTCTGGAGCTACATAAAACAATAAGAAAAGTGGTAAAAGGAAACAATAAGATTAAGGTTTACTTGGAATTGCAAAGTGAATATATGTTGAATTGTGTTACCAGATTTTTTTTTTAACAAATATTTAACAAAAACATTAGGGAACAAAACCACAGCCAGAGAGGATGAGGTTGATTGATTCTTTCCCATTTCCTCAATTCACTCTTTTTTTTTTGGTTAGTAAAGGGCAGAAGACAAAATATATTAATGTCCAGGTAACACATCTTGGGCCAAAGGAGGAACAATAAACACAAAGATAAATAAAAGGTGCTAGGGGGGGTCATCTCAAATTGGCAATGCATCCGCTAGTCACAGACAACCCCAATATTTAAAATAATGGTGGAGCTCAGATTGGGGCGTCAAACTAGATTCATCTTGACAAATATTTCCCACCCCCACTAGAAGTGTCAATCACTTTCTTAGAAGAGACATTAGACGAGAGAAGGCATCTTCTACATCAACAGGCTATAATATGTAAGTTCTGGAAAAACAATATAACATATTTAGATTTCAATAAATGGGCATTTAAAAATTGGAAAAATATATCTCAAATAGAATGTATAGATACCGCACAAGGGTTTTTCTTAGCCTTGGTTAAAGACAAAGATAGTCGGGACAAAACCTTTAAACACAAAGGCTAATTTCACAACAACTTAGGCCTGCACATGCAATAATGGACCCTGAAATTTAACAACATGAATCACTCATTAAAATTCATTCCTATGTGGGTGTCTCTTAAAAATTTACCCATAAAGTACAAAGAAGCAAAAACTCTTCAAATTTTTGGCAATAAAATGGGAATATATTTTAAGCGCTCCAACTCTGAAAGGTATGTGAAGCCCAAACCGTGTCTCCTGATGAATTTAGAAAAAGAACTCCCCTGATCCATCAAGATTATCTCCAAATTTGGCACTTGGGATTAGATGGTCTCTTATGACCACTTACTAGAGGATCTTGAACCTCAGCAAGGAAAGACACATGAGCACACCATCTCAACTTAGGAGTTATCAAAAATTGATATGGATCCACAATAGAGTAATTTGGCAAGAAACAAAGGGTCAAAAGTTTGGGAGGAAATTCAGCATCAGAGTCAAACATCATTTCTATTCCCATAAATAGCCAATAAGGCAATGATAACTAAGGTTTGCGGGGTTCAATCCATAGAATCCTTTAAAGTGGAGATCAAACTCTTCCTCTAGATTCTATACTAGAGAGTGCTAGACTTCTCTAGCATTAATCAAATTTTTTAGGCATAAAATGCCCTCACCAAAGTTTATAAAGTTTCTCTATGCGCATCAAGGATGGTTTGAATGGTGAATAGGCAAGTAGGGTCTTCGTGGAGAATGATATGATACATAGGATAACATCTTGCATCATTCCAAACTTAAAGAAACTTATTCAACTTCCAGGGTTTCCCAAACCATTCTAGGTACCCTTGGGCAAGATCAGTCTCTCCCCAATCCTAGAGAAACCACTTAGGGGATTCCCCATTATGACTGCAAGTTCTCAAACTATCTCTTTCAGGTTCCAGGTCTCTCCAGTGGTTCATCTTACTAGATTTAATCATAATCAGATTGAGAGGCTCTTATTCTAGTGGGTGCAGGAGGTTCAAGAAAGTATGATTTCAGAACTGGCTGATCAATTTCTCGTAGAGATTGGTCATCCATCTAGGACTCCCTATACTTAATCAAAAGACTCATCCCCCTCACATATTGTAGGGAATACCTAGTTTCCAAGCACTACTAACTATCAAATCAGAGGAAAGGTAAGCAACAACCCTCCCACTATGACTTCCCTAGCAGAGGATACCATCACCCATACAATGGCCCCCCCTTCATTTAACATCTCAGAGGTGACAACTTCCAGAGTCTAAGAGAGCATGGTATCTTCAAATGGAGATGAAGACATTCTTCAAACTAAGCTCAGTGATATGTGGTAGTTAACTAAGACTTGGCGGGAGGATAAGTCTTCTCAAGAGGCTGTGCAAATAGATAGGGAACAACTACTATGCACCCCACAAAGGAAGTTCAGCAAAAAATTAGCGAAGAGTGGGGGTTGAAGGAATCTCCTCCCAAACTCTCAAATAACAAGACTAGATGTAGGAAATAGTCCATAATATTAGAAAAAGAATTGGATGGAAAATCACAGATGGCATCTCACAAAATCTTCTTGAACCAAAGGACCAAAGACATGAACGCTTCAGGAAATGCTAACAAACTTTCACCAGTAGAAAAAATCAAAGGTGGTATTGGCCATCTCAAGGTAGTTCCTAGGGTAAAGAAGAGAAAAGAGATAGGTAAGGAGTACTTCCATATGGTTTTTGTCGATGACAATGTACATGGATCACCTATTTATTCTAGGTTGTAGGTAGTTTATAAACTATTTTTCTTATCGGGGATGGAAGAACCTCAGATAAGGATGTCATTAAAGGATTTACTCCTTTAACATTTGTTGAAATATTAGTAGACTCAGAGTATCTGGAGGATGAAGAAAGATTGGAGGAAATAGAAGGTTTGATGTTTTCTGATCTAGGAGATCTAGACATGTATTTGACTAACTCCAAGGACATGAGCATATCCAAAACTCCCTTGACTTCTATTTCTCTCCAGGATCCCAACATCTCTCTAGGTATTCAGAGATCCACCTCAAGCGAATCATCTCGTGATTGCGGGGATAAGCAAAAGTAAAGGAAAGGTAGGAAATCATTTTCAGAACTCAGAACAAAAGATGAGGAAGATTCAGATCAAAGGAAGATCACAACTTATATGCAGTTTGGGAAGGGGAAGTTCCTTTGGAAGTCACAATGAATATCATATCATGGAATGTAATAGGGGTCTAAATTCCCCTAACAAGAAAAATTTAGTCAAACATTGCATTTTATAACTTAAGGAAGATGTAATACTATTACAATAAACAAAAATGAATAAAGAGAGGATGACTAGGTTCACAAAGGAATTAGGTTGTTGGTCAGTGGAAGTTGTAGAGGTAGTGGGCTCCTCTGGTGAGATTTCCATAATTTGGAACCCAAGAAATATAGTCTTCTCAAAGTTGATAGGAAAGACTAATTGGATGGGGGGAGATATCAACAGCTTAGGCTCTAACTTATGTTTGTCCAACATAAATGTTTATGGACTAACCTTCAACAAGAAAAAACTAGAATTCTGGAATGAGATTAGCTATTGTCTTGGCGAATGGTCATCTAGAAACATCATTTTAGGAAGGGAATTCAATGCCATTGTACATCTCTCAGAGAAAAGTGGGGGTTCTCAGAAGGAATCATATTTCCAATTAGAATTTAAGAACTAGGTCGATAGAGAAAATCTATTTGAAATTGAATTGGAGATTGAGACTTACACTTGGAATAATAGAAGAATGGGATTCAGTAACATAATAGAGAAATTAGAATGATTTTTATTTAAAGGAGATTTATCATCCTTTTCCTTTGACCTTAAAGAATCAATATCTCCTACTTCAAGATGATACCATTAACCTATTCTTCTTGACATTCTCAGGAAAGACAAACCCCTACATTGCCCCTCCAAATTCGAGAATATGTGGTTGAAAGATAAGGATTTTTCCAAACTAATTGACCAATGGTGGAATGAAAGAAATGAAAAAGGCTCAAAAATGTTTTTCTTTGTCACAAAGCTCAAACACATTAAACATAATCTCATAGAATGGAATAGAAACTATTTCTGAAACATTTTTTCATCAAAAAATTACATTGAGAAAAACATCAAAGAATTAAATCAGATAGTCATTCAACAGGGGATGACTGAGGAAATAATCAGAAATGAAAAATAACTTCTCTGATACTATGAAGACATTTTAGCCAAAGAGGAGATATTATGGATGAAACAGTCCAAGGAGACATGGATGGAGGAAGGGGATAAGATTACTAAGTTATTTCACTACACTACCGAGTAGAGGAGGAGAACTAACATGATTCAGAAAATTATCAATGTCAGTGGTCATACACTAGAAGATCAAAAGGACATCCAAACAGAATAGTTAACTATTATACTAGGTTGCTCAATAATCTTGAGAGTTCTTAAATCTCTAAACTCATAGGGAATTGTTGTAGGACATTCCTAGAATAATCTTTGAGGAAGACAACCAAATTCTTATGAAAAAGTTCTCAGAGGAAGAGATATACAAGACCCTTGGTCAAATGCCCCTTGACAAAGCTCCGAGCCCGGACGAGTTCCCCCAATTTTATTTCTCCATTGTTGGCCTTCTCTGGGAAAAGAGTTGATTGATGCACTAGAAGAAGCTAGATCTTCAGGAAGATTCCTCACTGATATCCGCAATACATTCATAGTTCTCATCCCAAAAAAGAAAAAAGCTACCTGCTAGGATGAAATTTGACCGATTTCTCTTTGTAACAATATTTATAAGTTACTATCCAAAGCTCTTGCTAACAGACTGAAAAAGCTCCTGGGGAAAATTATTGTGGAAGAACAAATTGGCTTCATTCTAGGTAGATCAATTCTAGATGGTGTAATCATTGCTAAGGAATCCATCCACTCTATTAAAAAAAATAAACAACCAAGTATGATAAAAAAAACTAGACATCAAGAAAGAATATGACAAAGTGGACTGGAGATTCCTTTCCAAATGTATGGAAAATTTTGGCTTCTCTAAGGCTTGGATAAACTTAATTTTCTACTGCATCTTAACACCTAAGTTCTCAATCCTCATCAATGGCTCACCCCATGGATACTTTGAATGCTCTAGAGGAATCAGGCAAGGGGATCCATTATCCCCTTTTTTGTTCATCATTATGGATGAATTCTTAGGGAGAAGGCTCAGTAGTCTTTAGAGTCAAGGCATTCTTAGAGGAGTGGAATAACCTCTTCGGTTAACCCAGTGACACACCGGAAATTTTCTGATGACACAATGCTATTTGGGAAATGCACTAAAGTGGAGGCAATCCAATCAAAAAATATATTGTCTAACTATGCATTAGCCTCTATCCAAGAAGCCAATAAAGATAAATCACATATTTTCTTTTTCCACATCAAGAAAAAAACTCAGCAACAAATTTTGACTACTCTCGGTTTCAAGGAAGGAAAACTACCCTGCACTTACTTAGGAATCCTAATTGACAAATCAATGAGATCCACAGCAGCCTAGAAACCTATTGGAGAAAAACTTGATAGGAGGATGGAGTCATGGAATTCAAAGTGGCTCCCTTGGGCAAGCAGAATCATCATGATAAAAGCTACTTTGGCATCAATCCCAATCTATCTCTTGTCTTGCATCTCATTACCAACTAGATGTTACATGGACATTGTGAAGAAATTGAGTATTTTGTTTGGCAAGGAATGCACACTAAAATGAAACTTTCTTTAGTTGTCTGGGATAGAATATTTAAACCAATGGGATCCAGAGGGATTGACATCAAGAACCAACTTCATCAGAATCAAGCATTAGGTGCAAAATTATTTTGGAAAGTCCATAGAGAGAAAAACCTCAAACGGGTCATAATTATTAGGGGTAAATGTTTTTCCAATCTCAATGAAGAGGAGGCATTAAGAGTGAGGTAATTCCCTAGGGGATACAAGATTTGGAAATTCATTTCCAAATCTAGTAGCATATTTGAGGAGTAGCTCACATGGAATATTAAGGATGGTATCCAAGCTCTCTTTTGGGAAGATTCTTGGGGTGGGTATCCGAGCATAAGAAAACTAATGGATTCTAAAAGAATCAGTAGCATTTGTTCAGAGAAGTGGGGGATCTTTTTCAAAGATTAAATTGTTCCTTCTTCAGAGAATATTCAAGAAGGATCTTGGCAGTGGAAGTAGTTTGAGGAATTAGCCTTGGCCCGAGAGAATATTAAGAAACTTAGAGCAATATTAAATGCTAGATTGTTCTTACTAAAATAGAGCAAGGATGAAATAATATGGAATGGAGCTAAATTAGGAGAATACAATGTTAAGGAAGGATACGGAAAATCCTTGAAGGAGAAAAAAACTAGATTAAAAAATAATTGCTGACTCATTTGTGCTGGAATAAGGTATGTCTACCAAAGGTGAGACTATTCTCTTGGGCTGCATTATAGGGTATAATTCTAATAGATGATTGGTTCAAAAGGATTGGCTTCCAAGGCCCTTATATCTGCTTCCTTTTCCAAAATAGTGGGGAAGATGTAAACCACCTTCTACTGACATGTCCATTTGCATTAGCATGTTGGTAATGATTATGTGCAAAATTAGGTTGGATATCAACACTTCCAAATGACATCTTATTTCTTTTCAAATAATGGCCTACATTGTTTAAGGAGAGCTTATGTGGAAATTTGTGGATCATCTCGCCCTCAATTCTGGTATGAGAACTATGGAAATAAATAAATAGGAGAGTATTCCAAGACAAAAAAATGGATAAAATCTTGCTCCTCAACAAAATGGAGGCATCCATAGTAGAAACAATGAATTCATGCATAGAGGCTCAAAGCACTCATCACAAGTATTACACCAGTTGGGATGATAACATGTTGAAGAGTTGGTTTGGCCTAAATACCCCCCAAGTTTTAGGTAGAGGAGTTAAAGATAATGTGAAAAATAGGGTGAATTGTCTCTGGTCCCCTCCATCCAGTGGATGGTTTAAACTGAATTTTGATGGGGCCTCCAAGGGAAACCCAGGGTCATCGGGGGTAGGCTGCATAATTTATTCTTGTCAAGGCGCAATATTAGCAAGGATTACAAAACCTTTGGAAATTGACACCAAGAATATGGCATAATTTAAAGCCCTACTTATTGGTCTTTTCCTAGCCTTGGAATTGGGATTGGGAAAGCTAGAGATAGAAGGCGACTCCATGATTGCAGTGAATGCAGTTAGAAAAAAAGCCACACCAAATTGGAGACTCCTATCTATGTTGGAGGTAATTTTAAAAATGATAGACAAATTTGAACAGATGACGATCAATCACATCTATAGAGAATGGAATTATATGGTAGATGAACTGGTGAAGCAAGGAGCAACACGAATAAATTTTAAATATACATGTACCACCCCATAGTAGTCTTAATAGTAGGGTCATCCTAATCACAGGTGCAGGTCATAAATTCTAAGTGGCTTTTTAAAATTAAAAATGATGCATTGGCGGGAGATTCAAACAAAGTGGGCTCCACTATTTCAACCAAGAAAACGTCGTTGGGGTTGATATCAAGGATACAACACCACCATTCTTCACCTAGCACAAGAAGGATTCAGATAGCTCAGAGTCAAATCAATCATGTGAAAAAGAGAATGTACATTGGTGGTGATGGGAAATACATATATCCTCATCCCTAATTTAGCAAGTCATGTTAAGAAGAAAGCATTTCCGTTGGCTAAATTTAGTAACAAACAATTTTAGACTTAGCTACTTTTGGGCCCAAGATTTGTTGGTAAGACTCCAATGATGTGATCCAAGTAGTACAAGCTACTAAGGCACGCCAGTTGCTGGACAAAGCAATTAAAGGTCTACTCGCAAGTTGCATGTTAGTCAAAAATGGCTAGCTTTATTAGGTTGGGCTTTGTTAAAGTGTGGTGGAAGAATAGATGGCTCATTCTTCCTTTTACACAATTTCCTTGTAGTTGTCTGGGCTTTGTATTGGTAGTGGTTCCTTGAGAAGCCATCAAGAAGGATTAATCAATATGGATCTAGTCCAATCAAGTTGAACTCTAACTAGGAACAGATGGATTTTGACACTCCAATCAATGAGCAAAGGCTTCAAGCAATCTTTAAGTATAAGCATCGACTGGTTCTACACGCAATGAGGAAGTTTATAGGCTTCAATTTATTATACACCAACCATCTCCATAGAGTGAATTTAGACATCTGCCAGGCTATATAGCTAGCATCCTGGTAGCAGGGGTCTGCAAGATAATGATAGAGGAAATGTGCCATCGATTTTTCGAAGATGACTACCTGGCGGGAAAGCATGAAGCCATCGTTAACATTGATGGAGACCTTACTTTTTCACTTCCATGTGATCAAGCAATGGTGATGAGGGTGGGAGACCCATTCCTAGGACTTGGGAGCAGTCAAAGGAGAAACATATATTGTGGCCCACCCAGGAGGTTCTTCATCTTGTAGGGGTGGGAATGGTAAGATCACATTATCAGAAGAGGTATGTTACAACAAGGAATATCCTTTCTATGTAAATTTCTAGGCATGAAGGATGACCTAGATGAACCCTTTGGAGATGACATAGATGAGGATCTGGACTGGGTCTACTAGTACAGATATGATAAAAATTAGATGGCTTGGGTAGCAAGGAATCATACGATAATGAGGATGATAGTGGAGAGGAGGAAGAAGAGGAAGAGGAAGAAGCAAAGGAGGAAGAGGAAGTAGAAGATGACGAAGAAGAAGAAGCATGAGATGCACAGGCAGAGGAGGATGTGGATGAAGAAGAGGATGACACTAAAAATGAATAAGAGCCAGAGGAAATCCATGACTTATAAAGTGTGGCCTCAGCTAAGGACAATGATGGAAGCACCTCCTCTTCTTCAGATTAATCCACATAGATAAGTTCACTCTAGGCCATTTTGTACAAACTTAGCTCAGATTTTTTGAATCTTGTTCTTTATTTCCAAAGTGTAATAGGACTTTTTCTAAGGAATGAGAGTGGTTAGATGCTCCATTATGAACTTCTAACATTTATACCTTGTATTTGGTGGGTAGGAGCAGTTAGTAGCTCCATTTTGGTTATCTTTCAACACTAAGCATGCTGGTTTAGCTATACATGCAGACATATCTTATGTACTTTTTATTATTATTAATATAAAATTTTTTGCTTCGGCCCCTAATTCATAAAAAAAAACATATATAATAAAAATTAGTAAAACTAGGGAACGTGTCAACCAAGAACCATATTAAGGTATCACTAGAAAGTTGTTTATCAATGTTTATTTATCACTCGTAAGGGATCCAATAGAAAATATCAACAATACTAATCTAAAGCAATTCATAGAAGATAGCTCCACATCAAAACAGACAAAGTAGATTGTCCAACTTTAAATTAAACTTCTAAAAGTAAAAATAAAAGTAAAGGTTTCCTCTTATCTAAAAGATGCCTACATACCCCAACAAAGATCAATTCTTCTTCTTCCTGGAACTGCACCTAGACTTTGCTTCCTTTTTCCTTGGACATGGAGATCTACCACTTCTAGAACCATCTTGGTACTCTTTTCTACTTCTCTTGGACCTCCTCGAGCCCTCATTGCACTTAAGACCCTCCCACATCACCTTTTCTGTCTCCTCCTTCCTTAAAATGGTATCTATGAAAAAATAATCTACACATTGGTGGAATCCCTCGTCTTGTTCTCCCTCATTTCCTCCCTCAATGAGGACATAGCCTTCACTCAACCTATATTTTCTTAACCACTCTCAGTCTGTCGCCACCCTAATCCAAGACCACATCAGAAGGAAATTTATATTCTTGAGGATCGATGGATGTTGAGCCTCAGAAGGAAATTTATATTCCTAAGGATTGATGGACGATGAGCATTGTATCATTCTATTCATCCCCTTTGATTGAAATTTTTTTAGAAGATAATATTTGCAAACTGGCTAATTTGGTCACTTTCTTGTAAGAATCATATGAAGGTTCAAAGCAAAGGGAAAATGTGTCCAAATGTGTTTTATCATACATCACTCAGTATAGCCATGTTCAACTGAGTGTAAGTACTTAGGGATAATTATGTGAAGCTTTAATCTTTAAACCTAGGCAATGGAGAAATGGACAACCACCAGTTATGGACAGCTTAGCTATTGCTAGTAAAAAGCACATAGTCTTTGTGTCGTAAAAAATTTTAGATGTAAGATACTAGAAATTTTCACACCCGACTATCAAGTGTGAATATTTATAGCAGAGCCAAAATGACGGTTTGCGAGGTGAAGATGAAAGATCGAAGAGAAGGGTTAAACAATTGTGGTTTTGCTCTGTGTTAATAAAAGAAAACCATGATTTTTTGGAAACTGAATCCAAAACTTGATAGATTTAAAGCTAAATATTGTTTCAACATTACAAAAGGTTTTCTAAATTTCAATAAGGTGTTCTCAACATAAAGGTTTATCATAAATAAATTTGAAATTAATAAAGGTCCTCTACCAATTTTAAAAAAAACATTCATAAGGCTTAAGGTGCTTCCTAATGAATGATTGATGAGGTACAACACTTGCCAAATGTTTTGCAAATGGGGTTGCAAGCAGAGCAGATTTAACCATAGAAGAAACTCTATAGTTAAGCGTTCTCATGCTGGAATAGTAATGGGATGGGTGACCTCCCCGGAAGTCCCTGTGCTTCACCTATGTGAACATCACCTAGATGCAATCAAAGCTAAGTGTTCCATTCATTCTCATGAGAGATGAGTTCATGTGAATCACTAAGTTCATGAAACATGTGTCACGACTCGATCTTTGAGAAACTTTGAATTTAGACTTGTCATGCAACTTTTGACTGTGGTTGACCTAGTCACTATGACTTGACTACATCATTTTTGTTATGTTCTAGATTAGACCTACTTGTCGATGCTTTGTTATTGGTAATGGAAATTTTTAAGTAAGTTATGATGGTGATTATTGTTATGATGAGTATAGTAATAATGCAATATTATGATGTTTAATGGATACTTTATTTTATTATTACATTCATATATGAGGAGTTATGATGTAATTGCAATAATGTGTTGATTATGGATTATGAATTTTAAATGAAACTTAAAAAAAAAACTATCAATTTAATGATCATTCGAGTATTGATATATCGATTTGTCTTTGAGTGTGTCTGAATAGATGCATGTATGAAGGCAGGGGTGTGGTTGAGGTAGAGGAGGCTAGCCATCAACTCTGGTGGGTATGGATGATGAGGTCTATATTCACACACCACCTAGAGACATTGTGCTTTTGTGAAGCTTTACATTTATTTTATCTTTCTCAAACTTTTTTGTGACAGATGTTGATATGAATGGATAAATGATTAATTTCGTATGTGCTCCTGTCTAAAATACACTTGTGTTATTTATGTTTTGGAGCAATACATATATGTCGAATTATTATTAAATGGGAAAGTGATGCTTTGAAGGGTATTTAATTTTAATTATTACTACAAACGGTTTGGAGAGAAATGTGGAGGGGGGGAGAGTTATAAACAAACTACAATGTTGTAATTGGGGCTGTGCATGCTGGAAAAAGAAATGGATTCTTGAATGCAGGGAGGAAGGTACGAAGGAGGAAAAAGGAGGAATTGATATAGTAGCTAGAAAAAAAGAATCCAAAGTATTTGTGGATGTCTCTGGGGTAACGCGAAAGCACTTCAAGTGTCCTCTATTTATTCCAGGTTCTTTTCTACACTGAGTCATCTTTGCTGTTAAAAACAAAGAGAATTTAAATGAGTCAATGCTTGTTTAGTTTATGAGATTCTGTGTCGGTGTTTTAAACTTAAACAAAATGCATATATCTATGAGTGTGAAAGTTCATGTTGGTAATAAGTAGCAATGGTACATTCTTCTTTGGGTTTCTTTCCTCCATACACCTTACCTTGTTCGACAACTAGTGAACTGGGCCTCACAGTATACCATGCTAAAAAATTTATCTCTTTTTTTTGCTTTATGTGTCTTGAGAATGTGCTTCTCTATCTAGAGATTCATTTTTGTCGTATTTCTGTTTAACCTTTTCACTCCATATATTTATGAATGAGGATGATGTGAACCATTTTTGGGAGGTTTTGCTGAGTCTCTCCGATTGTTTTTTTGTTGTTATGTGTTGCGACTCCTTCTACCATAGGAACATGCGATTGTCTGTATGTTAAGTGTTGCGACTCCTATCTCCTGAACATGCGTTGTTTTGTTGTTTTTGGGTATAATATAATCACCAAATGTTTTTGGAAGCCGCTCCATTGAGATAGAAATGTGTCTCTACATCATCTTGAACACTCTGCACCATAAACCAGAGCTACGCTAGTTACATTCTCCTTCCCATGTTGTTATTGTGGTATTGTTGTGGTGAGTCTTAGTGCTTGGTTTAGTTTTCATAACCATGTCATTCGAAAGCTAGAATGTTTATCTGTTTTAGCTGCCAACCCTTTGGCCTTTCATCACATTATCCTAGGGTAGATTATGGTTTTTTAATCTTTGTTATAGTTTAGTGTTAAACCTTTTTGTTTAAGCAGAGAACTTATTATATATAGGTATGCTCTACTTTCCCCTGAATCATTGATGAATATCCAAACAAATTGTGTGCAACATCTTGTAACTAATATTTGCATGTGATAAGCTTAGACTTTTACACATTTTCAGTTTAGTCCCAATTCATTTTTTTTTCTTCTTCTATAAATTACGGTAGAAATTCTATCAGATGTTTTCAAACTAGAAACCAGTTAAATGCATGAAATCAAGGGAAGTAACAATCTTCTATTAAACTGAGACTTGTAATGGTTGACTGGTTGGAGCTCGTAAATATTAATGGTTTAACCCTATCATGACATTTGATTTTGTTTTGTAAACACTCCTCAAATCCTTGTTTGTAAAACATTGTAGTGTATGAAATGATTTGTATTATGTTTTCAATGTTGTCTATTTAGTTGTGGATATATTGGTATAAGGTTACAATGTTGTATATTTAGTTTGATACATTCCATATAATGATACGATTCTGTACATTTAGAAGATAAATCTCGCTGAAAGCCAAATGTTGTAACTACCTTAACCATGATTTAAATAAACAACATGTGTGATTTGAATGTTTAAAAATGTATTTTACTCAATAATAGTTATGATGAGAAATAATTCTGAATAAATTCTAGTGCTTATGTTTAGTAGAACAATGGTAAATTTGGAAATTCTCTTTCATGCAAGCTGTGTATATATAGTGTTTTATTTATGGGAGGGTGTTGAATGTGGAGAACCAGGGGAGGGTAGAAATGATCTGTTATACTTCTGCCTTCCAGTAGAAACCTAGTGTATATTTCTTTGGCCAAAGCATGTTTACATATGTACTTTTCTTATAAGTCATGTTAATTGATCCATCCCTCTGCCACATCCATGCTTGTACTACTATTTAGACATATGTGTGTTAGTAGTTATGTTCACGGCTGCACCAGATCCATCTGACTCTCTAGCACCAGTTTCTAGGCTTCTCAGGCAAGGGTTGGTCCATTCTTCGTGTCAGGAAGAACCCCGGGGGAGCTAACCACTTCATGGTTGGGTGGTAAAAGTGCCTGAGCCACACTCCCATCTTGAGATAGCAGATTGACACATGTCAGATGGCTAAGGAGATAGGGACATACAGATGGACAGAGGTCCAAGGTATATTCTTTTTGTATTTGTTCTATGTACTAATTTTCATATCTTAATATCTTTGGTACATCCATGTAATGAGATGTGTTGATGTCTGGCATGCAGGTCGACATCCAAATCAAACTGTGTATATCACTTAATGAAATAAATTATTTTTTTGTACTTTGTACTTGTACTTGATTGAAGGTTCAACATGTTGGTCAAATTTTCCTCATTATAATCGACATAACATTCTATGGTCATGTGATGATCTAGACATGTAGCTGCTAAGATGTCTGAATTGTTTAAATTACTCTTGTGATATTTGAGTATTTCGATGTGTAGATCGAAACCATAGATTAAAATTTTTTTCATGATGATTATTTTATGGTTGATTAGTCTACGTGTATTTTTGACCTTGTTATCTTTTTGAATTTCTACAATTTATGTTTTATATGTGATCTGGCATTTTGTGGGAAAATGCAGTCTTTACATGTGGTAGCAGAGCAAGTGTTTAGCTCTAGGGCTTTGGCCTACTACTTGCTAAAGTTGCATATTTCTGTGTGGGTGCAGGACCTAATATGTCATCATGAACACTAGAAATCGTAACAGGATAGTATCTAGAAATGGTCTAAATGAACCACTCAAATAGAGGCTAGATCAGATTTTAGCACTTTTGAACCAACAAGGGGATCTCCTACAACAACATGGTGTACATATGGATCACCTTAAGAATGATATGAGGGGTACGCAGGATGAGAACCATCTGAATGAGGAGAAAAGGAAGTTAGAGGAGGATAGGAGGGTAGAAGAGCAACAAAAAAGAGAAGTTGATCTCAGAGCTATAGAGGTAGCCAGAAACATGGGCAAAATAGCTGAGGAGCTCAGCAAAGACCTGAAAAAGGTCACACCTCCTACCTTTAGCGGTAAGACCCTTCAGGATGATGTCGAGGCATGGATCATTTCCTTGGAGAAATACTTTCATGTCCATAATTTCTCTGGGCAATCTAGGGCAGTGTGGGCTACTTTTCAACTGACAGGTGAAGCTGTCACTTGGTGGGAGAATGTGATGGCAAAAAAGAAACTTAAGCTACGAGAGATATCATGGGAGGAATTCTTCCAGATTTTTCACACAAGGTGGTTACCTCAGTTATTCTTTGACCAGAAGGTGGCAGAGTTTCAGAATTTGATTCAGGGAGTCCTGACAGTTACCCAATATCATGAGAGATTTTATCATTTGGTGAAGTATGTTCCCTAGTACCAACAGGATGAATGATTAAGGACTCACAAGTTCATTATAGGGTTACGTCCTTAGGTGGGTTTCAAAGTTGAGATGCATGAGATGAAAACCATGGATTTTCCACTCGAAAAGGCTCTTAGACAATAACAAAGGTTACAAATTTTGTCCAAGGTGAACAGTAATCAGAAATCCAATACCAATCAGGGTTTCAAAAGGAAATATCTGGATAATAAAAAGGATGATAGTGGTCATCAACAAATTTAGAGCATGAAGGGAAAAGGATAAGGGAATGCAGGAAGGAATTCCTACAGGAACTCTCAGAGCCAAAATCAGAATAAGGGAAACAACAGGGATTCCAACAAGAATGGAAACAAAAGGAACAAACCAGAGGAAAAATAGGGACCCCAAGATGGGTGTTTGTCTATGGAGGTGATCATTTTTCTGCTAGATGTCCACAGCATTTAGATCATAAAGTCTTTCAAGAACAAAATCATATTCACGTAGCTATTGATCACAGGCAGGCTAATTTTCAGGCTACCCCTATCTAGATGACTGGTAAGATTTTTGGTCAGAATGTTTCAATTTTAATAGATACAGGAGCTACTGAATACTTTGTAGATCCTAAAGTTGTATCTAGGCTTTTAGTTAGAGCAGGATTTATGGCTGAACCTTGGATTGTAGAATATGGCAATAGGGCAGAGCGTTGGGTAGAGTAGTGTTTATCATGCAGTGAGTTGGAACTTCCTAGTTTTCTCACACAAGTAAATATTTATGTTGACCCTTTGGGATCATATGATTTTATATTAGGCATCAACTGGCTAACTAAGCATAAGGCAATTTGATGCAATGGAGGTGTGGTGGTACACCCAAAATTGAAGATATTTGTCCTTCAAAAACCTTCTTCTTGCAATCACTGCAAAGGTTTGTGTAAATTCCCTAAAATATCACCAATCACTGATGATTAAGGTGTCCTACAAGTCAATCTGACCACCAAATGAAAAGGGTCTCAATCACTAAGACTCCAAACTCAAGAAGACAACCAATCCCTGGTTGCTCCTAAAACACCTAAAGGGCAATTTTTTGGTTTAATGAGACAAATTGAATAAATGGTATGAATGAATGAAATTAGGCATGGATTATGACTATTTGTGTCCCATAACACATGTTATAATAGTTTTTATAGTTCTGCAACTTGATCTTTCAATATTTGCTTTGTAAAGGCCAAAAATTGCTACTAGCCCTAGTTGTGAGGTTTTGGATGCCCAAAGCTTTGCAAACAAATGAAGGACCCAGAAAAATAAGGTTAATAGTACCCCTTTTGGACCCTTTGTACA
>MU227240.1:196747-216980 GCA_018584345.1 Thuja plicata | reverse complement strand
AAACTTGGAAATTTTTTTTTTTTTTTTTTTCAAATATTTACATCGTACAGTAAAAATAGAAACTAGTAAGAAACCTACTAGGAAACTTCTTATCGGTTTAAAAAAGTGAAACTTTGTATGTCCATTGTCAAAAAACTAGGGTAACAGGAATGGGTAAACTAGGGAATCAAGGATCTTCATCTTCCCTTTCGTCTGAGCAAAATTTTCTAGAGAGGATAATCTCTGAGAATTTTTCAAGCCATGTGTAGTCTAACTCGTTGAATTCATCAAGGTAAAACCATTTCTGGAGAAATCCCTCCCAATTCATGCCCATTTCCTGTGTTGCATTAGTTTCTCGTCATTGAGGTTCAATAGAAAGGGTTGTCTAGCCACATTTCTGTCCGGCACCAACAGCTTGTGTATATCTCTTGGCCAAGGGATCCCCACCTCTAATTCTGCAAAAACAACAACATTGACATTGTCCTTCAAGAATTTATCTTTAAAAATCTTCCTCAAAGAATCGACATATCCACCTTCTATCCTTTGAGGTCAAGGAGAGACACAAAAAACTGGGACGTAATGTCCTTGTAGATGTGGTATCTATCGACATTCTCAAGGAACTCTCAACCCAATAACATCAACACAATATAATTTATAAAAGCGTCACCACCAACCTCCCTACAAATGGAAGTGAGGATTTCTTTCGAGACATTTCCCAAAAAGGACCTCTGGTCATCTAGGGATGTGCATCTCAAACGGATTGGTGTATCCATCTTTAATTCTTGAAAGCCAAAAGACCTAAAAACCTAAACCTTAAAACCAGAGGCACAATTTCTACCACCGACAGCTCTGACTCTTAATCAACCAAAAGCATAATGAAGAAGAAAGAAACCAGATTCTCTTTAAATAACCCGACCCCTTGATTGATAGTAGTGATCATGAATACTGAGCAATTAATAATTATTCATTCTTTAATCATATTTAATGCAATTTCCATAAATGCATTATGTGTATTATGTGTGCGAGAGATTTAAATCGACTGTCCTTAATCTTTCATATCTAAATGTAAATCTTTCCCATAAATTTTCCCATAAATGCATGTGTACTATTGACAGTTAAAGAATGTCACTGACAAGGAATTTATTTCTTTTCAAGTTATGAGTTACAAGTTGCAGTTGCACTATCCACCATCCACGTCAACAAATAACTAGTAGTAATCAACGATCATAGTTACAGTGCACTTTTTAAGGCTTGATGCGTGTCATCATTTGGTGACTTCCTACAGAAGTCGGTTTCCTTCCAAAATTTGGTCCAAAATTAAATTTCAACCATTGATCTAGGATGATCAAATGGTCTCAAATAATACATTTAACAATACCTAATTAGGTCATGTGTCCAGTATGTGATCAATTATATTCACAACAAATAAAAGTGATATTTGTTGCATGTTGCATTAATTACAATGTTACGTGTCATTATTCGGGTGACTTCTTGGAAAACTCTGTTTCCTTCACAAAATTGGGTCAAAATTAAACTTCAGCCATTGATTTAGGATAATCAAACGGTCTCAAATAAGACATTTAATATTAGTGGGCGTTGGCCCACATGACACATTGACGAGTTCCATCTTTTGAAAATCGCCAAATAAAATATTTATTTTTCCCATAATTAACGATAGATTAGGCAATAAAATAAATATATTTTCAAAGGACACATAAAAATAGCCAGTACAAATATTTTTTACCTTCACAAGAAAATAATTCACCTCATATATTATATATTTTCCCCCACATTAATTTATAATTCGCCACGATTTTATGGAATTTTCATTTGGCATGGAAAAAATTGCCTACGCCTTTATATTATTTTCCTAATTTGGAAAAAAAATTCACCATCATCAATAAAAATTTTCCCCTAAATTAATGTACGATTCGCCAGGCTTTTACAATTTTTCCTAGGAGGGGGTTTCTTAAAGTTATCCCTGGTTTACAAGTATATACATTTTTGAAAATAAGAGTAAATACAAGCAATAGATATATTTTAAAAAGTCAAAATACAAACTTTTTTACTAGATAAAAAATACATATGCATAAAATATCATACCTGAATTGTACCAATCAAACCTTAACTCTCTTCTTCTTATGAATCTTTCAATCAACTTGTAAATTATAATCTCCATTGTAGTCCTTTTATTAAAAAAAAACTAATAAAATTATATATAGAAAAAACTATATTTAAAATAAGCTCAACTTCAATGACAAAATTACTTATAGTTAAAAAAAATTAATTTAATTTAAAAATAATAATCATAAAATGATAAAATTATTTTTAAAAAGTGGTTGATAAACAATTTATAAACAATTTTATCAAAATTAAATATAAAAATAATAAATAATGCTTTTTAATAGAGTATACATCATTAATAATTTATTCATTATAAATTTTAAAAATATGTTAGCTTTATAAAAAAATATTAAATAATTTAATATTTTATAAATCACACAACTATTTTTGAAAGTAGTTGATAAACAATAATTATAAATAATTACTGATTCAAAATAAAATATTAAAATAATAAGAAATACAAAGTTTATCTCATTACAATATTGCATGCCTCCAATAACACTTAAATGTAATAAAAAAATATTAATATATTTAAATTAGTAACTTCAAATATAAAAAATTAAAAATTAAAAACATACTTAACATTCACAAATTATATGCTATTTAAAATTAAATATATTTAAAAAAATATATTAATAATAATAATAAAAATGTGACATCACATCGCCAAAACTAACTCCGCCAAACTAAATGTTTTGCTATTAAAAATAATGAATAAAGCCTTAGTTTCAGCGGGGCTAAAGTGAAGTTAAAAACAATTAATAAAACCTTAGATCTCGTTTCACCATTAAAAATAATGAATAAAGCCTTACTTCCAGCTGCCCTAAAGTGAAGTTAAAAATTTTGATGGTTTAAATTTTGGGCGGAAACAGTTTCTCTATGGCGAAATGAGTTTTTTTATGGAAGAAACACATGTTTCTACCATTAAACATCGTGGGTGTGTTGAAACGCGCAACGACGACAAAACATTGTGTTTCTGGCAACACAGATTCAGATTCGTGAGAGCCTAGTCATAGCTCCACAATGTTGTGTTTCTTAAAAAATTATCACATATGTACAAGAAATCCTTCAAAATTTTGGGTTCTCTGACATCCTTGGAGAACATAGGTGATTGAATGAGCTAATTTTATACACTAGTTTGGTCTGAGATTATATCCACTCCAGAGTTTCAAGAGAAAGCAACATCACTAGGTACTCTCTGGTTAAAGAAAGTCCTTGAGTTGTGCACAAGTTAACTGTTCTGAAAGAAACCTATTTACAAAATAAATACATTCAAGAAAACTATAAAGAAATTATGATCTAGCAAAATGATTTAACTGGTTTTGGGTGTTTACTAGTAAAAGAGATAAGGATGTCGCAGATCAATTGGTTTGGAGTTCCAATCCAAGATGTTTGCAAATAGTTTATCAGTGTCTCCCCAGCACTGCTCCAAAGCATGACTTACAGGCAGTAATAGTTGATAGGTGTAATATGAGTTGTCCCCCCAACATCTAGGAACCTGGTAGCAAGCTTTGGTAGCAACAAATTTTATATCATCCACACTATATTTTGTGGAGAATTCCACCAAAATCTTCTTGCTAGGTCTGTCAAAATATAAACAGTATATGTGCATCAGAATTCATGACCATGTATAGATGTACAAATAAATCCAATCGCAAAAAAGGATACAAGTTGATTTTTTAGGGGAAGAAGATGTTACCTGATTTGGATATGATGTTTATCAAGATTCAAACCTTGGGGAAAGGAGATGTATATTTCCACTCTTCTAAGAAGTTTATTAATCTCCATGTCATAACACCATGATTGTACTAAGTCCTCACCAACTGCATATCCAATACAGGACAGTGCCTTCTGCATCCCATGCTTGATGAAGCACTCATTTACTCCCTTGTTGTCATGGTATGCTGAATAAAGGGTCTCAGGGTTCTTCTACATATCTAACCAACATAAAACCTTTTCTTGTTAGAAAATATTTTTTCTATGAATAGTAATACACATTTTCTTCAGTATTGTAATTATTTCTCTTGAAACTTGTCTTGCTCATCTTTCTAATTTGACATTGTTCGCAAATTGCTAACTCAGGTTTCTTCAAAATAGGAATACCTCTAACTCTCTTGTTATTTCTTATGTTCACCAGATTATCAAAAATTACATGACACAACCTTTTATGCCATAACCAACTTTCTTCTAATTGTGCAATGAAGCATGAACTTTCAGTGAGATCAAGATAGAATAGATTACCTTTTGTTTGCCTGTTAGTTCCAACTAGGTTCCCTTTACCATCTAGGAGTTTGGCCTTACCATTCATCAATTCTACCTTGAAGCCAATGTTGTTCAACTGTGCTACACTGAGTAGATTTATCCTTAGTCCTTCAACCCAATAAGCATTATCACATTTGATTGCTTCTGTCAGAGTAATGCAACCTTTTCCTTTCACATAGTAGGGTTCATCATTCCCAAAATAGACACTCCCACCATCATAGTGCTCAAGATGTTCAAATTTTGTCTTATCACCAGTCATGTGATGAGAACAACCACTATCAATTATCCATGTGTCATTTTTACTGATATAAGAGAAAAGTGATGGCTTTTCATCTTCTTCATTTGACTCATCCTTTATAGCAATATAAACCATTACATCTTCTTGAAAAGTGATGGCTTTTCATCTTCTTCATTTGACTCATCCTTTATAGCCATATAAACCATTTCATCTTCTTCTTCATCACTATCAGAATCTTTAGCAATATAACAAGACTTCTTACCTTTGTCCTTGTAGCTCTTGTAGTTCTAAAAATATTTCTTGCCTTTGTACTTGTTGAACTTTTTCCCATCTTTGTCTTCTTTATTTGGAAACTTGGTAGCAATGTGACCAACCTCCTTGCATGAAAAAAAAATCAATAGAATTTTACCTTTGTATTTTCCTTTGGCAGCTCTCCTTGCAAGTAATACTTCAATGATATCTAGATCTTCATCATCAGATTCATCATCACTATCACTTTCAATCTGCTTTCCTTTTGAGTATCTATCCTTCTTACCAAGGTCTAATTTAGCTTTGAATGCAGACTCAAGATTGCTAGAGCTAGGAGAATAATTGTCAAAGTTGTCCAGCTCAAAATTTGTAAGCCTTCCAACTAATGTATCCAGAGTTATATCCTTATTGCACCTCATCTCTTGAATAGCTGAAACTTTAATAGCATATCTATAGGAAGTAAAGTTCTTAATACCTTGCTGATTACTGTTGTATCTTCAATTATTCCTCCCGTAGCTCTGATGGCACTCACAATATTCTTGATTCTTTCACTGTATCTTGTAATGTCTTCTCCTTCTTTCATTTTCATCTGGTCAAATTATCCTCTGAGACTTTCTTCTTTGGCTCTCTTTACATTTGCATCTGCTCCATGAGTGTTCCTGTAATTTCTTCCACATATCATAGGTTGTAGGGCAGTCCTTGACTTCATCAAATTCTGAGTAGCTGACTTAAGAAGCTATATCAATCATCATTATGTTATGAAGCTTTCATTCCATAATCTGTTCCACAGTCATAGTTGTTGTTGGTTCCACATATTGGTTATCCAAAAATTGCAAACCAGCATATTCAATAGTAGATAGATGTAGCTTCATCAGCTCTTGCCACGCAAGGAATTTGTCTTTGTTTAGCTTTGGAATCTCCCTTCTGTAAGGCATCTTTGATCTTTAGCTTAGGCCTTGAAACCTTCTCTGAAAGAAATTGAAGCTCTGATACCAATTATTGGAAATGAGATATGTAACTGAGAGGGGAGGGGTGAATCAGTTACTCCAAAACAAATCCCTTGTCCCTTAGATGTGTTAAACAATATAACACTGTTACTCAGTCAATTAAGATATTCTTCTGTAACTCAGGTGTCAAAGCAATCTTTATGATATCAAATGTAATTATACTTTAGTGATTAAGTGCAGAAACATAGAGCATGAAACAAATAACATATACATAGGTGACACCAAGATTTAACGTGGAAACCCAATATGGGAAAAAACACTAATGTAACTAGTTACTATTTTTCACTCTTCAGAAGTGAGCCCTATTAGGAGCCAACCTTGTTAAAGGTTACAAAACACACTATTAGGTGTGACCTTGTTAGAGGATTTAAATCACCCTGTGAGGAGTGGCCTTGTTAGAGGTCTTCAACACTTCAACATAGAAATGCTACTTTGTGAGAGGATTTACCAAAATATTGTTAAGTCTACTCTGTAAAGAGATTTGAGATCACTGCTACAATTGTTAGAAAGTAATAATGAATTGACATGTATGTGTAAGCAATTGTCTTTGCTGATCCAGATCTTTGTTCTGATTATAACTGGATCCTTGTTGATCAAATATTCTATTGCATCTCTGAGTGTTCTATACTCAATTAGAATCCCATCTGATTTTTCCTTCACTCTTCATATCACAAAATTCCACACTTCTGCTTATCTTCAACTTTTCACACACTCACACTAAATCCAAACTTGACCTTTCATATATATGATAAGCCCTGTCGAGTCAGCTTGAATATACTTCTAAATAAGTGATAAATCACAATTAAGTCAGCCTCATATAACCAATTAATTATAGAATGTAAACCATAGTTAGTCGGATGACACTGAATAATCAACTTGGTTAACACTGAGTTTCTTTAATGCCCGACCATGACTTAAATGCCTGAGTGACTCGGTCAACATTGAACATCTTCAATACCCGACTGATCTTGGTCAACACTAAAAACTCTTTCCATTCACCAACTGTGCTCGAGCTGGATATAGACATTTGTGTAACATCACTATATAAGTGTATATACATGTGTAACATCAATGACAATACACAATTGAATAATTGTCTTCAACAGGCAGGACAAGAAGTCAAAAAAGGGGCGAGACAATCCACATCAAGGAGCCTTATTTTCCTCCAAGATCATCCAAATAGAGAGAGAGCAGGAGAAAATACTATGTTCTATAAATTTTTAGTTGTAAATTGCAAAAACACCTTAGCTTTGGTTATGGAGTTCTAATGTCGTGCTCAACCCCAACTCACTATGTCTAAGCTTTTCATATCAAGTTCCTTCTATACTCTCACCTTCACATCAACCAAGCCCTCTTACTTGCCCCCACTATCATGACCACAAATATGTCAAACATGATTTCTTAACCTATGCTAATGTAGAAAGAATCTAACTATTACTCGTGCCTTCCCTTCCAACCATTTTCACATATTATTGATCATGAAAATCTACACTTTTCATTTTTACATTTTTTAGGAATGTGATTATTCAAACTTGCAAGTAACTTATTATGAAATCTATTAGGAAACTTATGTCATTGGAAACCTTATTCATGTCTTTCTTTCCTCGTAAAGTTCAAACTAATGTACACCTACTCTAACTTGTATCTTCATATCTCAAATCTGACTATAATGATGAAAGATTAGCTCTCGACTTATTCAATTTTGGTCCAAAAAGTGAATTTAATCTACAATCCTACCTTCTAACCCTTAAAGGTTTATAAAAACCTATTTAAATTGTCTTATTATATTTTTAGTGAACTAAAAGTGGTATATGACTTATTCATTGAAAAAAGGTAGTTATTCTTGATCTTCTATATATAATTTCTAGCATGTTTTTTCTTAAAGAATTTATATTAGCTATTATTGAAAACCCACAAGAAGTTATATTGGTCTCATGTTGACATATTTATGAATAGAATATTTATAAATGATATATAATACTATTAAATAGATGAATAATAAATCAAACTTCATACAATAATATATCACTAATTAACCATTTCAATACTACATTTAAGCAATTAAAATAACAAAGACACTCAAAACTAAACATTATATTTTTAATTAAAAAATGTGTTCTATCCATCCCTTCGATTTTAATGAGAAATCAAGGTAAATAAAAATAAAATTTGTCCATCAATTACCCTTTTGAGAGTTGACCTAAGTCATATATTGACCCCACCACATGTCATTTACTTTTTCAATGTTTTTCATAGTTAACTCATCTCAAAACTCTTGTAAGTTTTTGCCAAATCAGATTTTAGGCATGATTTGGGCCATTGTTGCATTTGACCCAGTTTTCATGCATAACTTTTTTAGCAAATTCCAATTAAAAAAGAAAAGAAAACATTTTTTAGCAGAGTGAAACACAGTGAGAGATTAAATAGGTGTATGTTTTTTTGGGTAATTTGTGATCTGTGAAATCCACTCCCTCAAAATTCCACGAGCAGTACTAAAATTGGAATGCATAGAAGTGTTAATTTGTAATGGTGATGATGATGATGGTGGTGATAGTGAAAGCATAGGAAGCAGAGGACCCCAGTTCGTCAATGATCACAATTACAACTTTCATGGCAATGGCACCATCTCTAGCCATTGGTCTCATGAGATCTTCCATTTCTTTCATGGCCTACCTTTTCCAACAAGGCGTTGAGCATTGCAAAAAGCGCATAGTCTTTGTGTCATAAAACTTTTCAGACGTAAGATACTAGAAATTTTCACACCTGACTATCAAGTGTGAATATTTATAGAAGAGCCAAAATGGCGGTTTGTGAGGTGGAGACGAAAGATGGAAGAGAAGGGTTAAACAATTGTGGTTTTGCTCTGTGTTAAAAAAAGAAAATCATGATTTTCTAGAAACTGGATCAAAAGTTGATAGATTTAAAGCTAAAGGTTGTTTCAACATTACAAATGCTAATTGCTCATCACAAAAGGTTTTCTAAATTTCAATATGGCATTCTCAACACAAAGGTTTATCATAAATCTGAAATGAATAAATAAAGGTCATCCACCAATTTTTAAAAAAAAAAACATTCATAAGGCTTAAGGGGATTTCTAATGAGTGATTGATGAGGTACAACACTTAGTGAAGGTTTTTTAAATGGGGTTGCTAGTAGAGTGGGTTTAACCATGGAGGAAACTCTATAGTGAAGCATGCTCGAGCAGGAATAGTATTGGGATGGGTGACCTCCCCAGAAGCCCCGGTTCTTCACCTTTGTGAACATAACCTAGATGCAATGAGTGCTAAGTGTTCCATTCATTCTAATGAGATATGGGTTTGTGTGAACCACTACTCATAAAACATGATTCAATGAGTTTGATTCAAAAAACTACACAGTTGAATCGTGATAGCAATATCACAATTTGAACTATAAATAGATCATCTATAAATTAATATTTTTTTGCAACTATATATAACTGTAGAACATCTCTCTGCATAAATAGAATAGGAAAAATTTCATCCTGAATTAAAATAACAATATTTAAATCACTTTGATAATTCATATAAAGACAATTATAACTATACTATAAGGTTAGCCTCAAAGGACATCATCGTGAAGATGTTTGTGCCTGAAAATTGTGGAAGGCATTGCCAAAATCCTTCTCTTAAATTATATGCAGCTATCTGTGGAGATTCTATACCTTCCACATTGCTAAAACACAGGTAATCCCCCGCATAAACACACTCATCCAGCCAGCTACTTCCATGCCTTATCTCAAAATATTGAGGGATGGAAGCTTGCAGAATCCTTGCAAACAATCTCTATTTCCAAAACAATGCATCTTCCTCCTCCTACAACAACTCCAAGATAACCATATTCTGATCCTCAATTACTAATATTACCACCAAAACTGAGGACCCATATGCAACCAAAAATGATTTATAACCCTTTTCTCCAATGATGTTGTGAAATGGGAATTCAACTATTCTCACTTGACTAAAACTGTCATCTTGGATTTTGAAACCCACAACACCAATTGGGGACTTGCTCCAAAAAAGAACGCCATTGCACTCCACCATTTTACTATAATACATAAAAATTCCCATGTCTATTGAAGGTTGAAACTTTAACTGCCACGAATCTTGAAAATAATGGCAGATTTGTATGGAAAAATTAAAGCTCAAGTTCCAATTGTCCTCTGCCTTTAATACCAAGTAAGGCTCTCCATTTCCTCCTTGTACAACTCCTATAAGCTTGGATTGCAAGCCTGATTGTATCTCATTATAAATTCTTCTCACTGGATTGCAAATGTATAATTGTGAGGAGCATCAGACAAGCAATCTGCTTGCTGAAGCTGATAATACAGATAACAGGGAATCATCCTACAATATCCCTACTGAAGCTGATAATATAGATAAAGATGAATCATCCCCTATGGGATGTGGAAGGAAAGAGAGAGACAAAGTAATCCATTTTTGTCTGGAAAAATAGTAGGCAATGCAAAATCCTTTATCACAGAGAAGTAGCCATGGATTGGACATTGACAGTGAAGAGAGAAAGTTGCGGGACAACAAAATTGTATTCCATTCCCTAAAAATGGAAGCTTTGAAAATATGTGTTCCTGTACATGCACAAGCAAATCTAATACATGAACCTCCCCTTCTCTTTTAACTGTTGTAATCATTTCTCCCTCCATTTGATCAATCTTAAAGCCTTTCTTCAAATTTTTGTTTCTACTCTCAGTTTCCCTGATCTCTGTTATTTGGAAAAGTAAATCGTCAGATCTCAAAAACCCTGGTGGAAAAGTAAATCACGAAACTCTATAAACCTTGTTAGAAAAATGAATGGAAAACTTTGCTGGAAATATAAATGGCAATGAGTCTTTTTAAAGAAAGAAAAGCTTCCAATTTAGCGTCTGGTTTTTAAAAATAGATTTAGTACTGAATTTTTTTTATTTCAGTTTTTTTTTTCAACTTCACTTTGGACTTCTAAATAGCTGTTCTAAAAATGACTGATATAAAAATAAAAGAGATCTCTTCTACTTTTGGATTTGTATTGTTTTAACCCTTGGTTTTCTTCCACTTCATCGGTGTTTGCCATGGCCAAGAACAACAATTAAAAAATAAAAGATATATTGACTGTATAGATTGCGGTATGAATTAAAAAAAATTGTGACATGCATGGATTGGTATTAATAGATTTGGTTATTTAATCATTCTAATTTTTCAACGATTTTTTATTTTTAATGTAGAGTCACATAATTAAATATTATAATTTATGTAGTTCTAACTTTTAATTTTAATTTGATTTCTCATCTTTTAAAATTTAGATTTATGTTCTAAATTTATTATATATTTTAGTAATAAATTTTGTATTATTATAAATATGAATTTTTATTTTAATTATTTTATATTTTTATATTTTTTTAGATTCTTTTATTTTTAGTATTTTACTTTTTTAATTTATTTTAGTTATTATTTTAATGTATTAGTTCAATGTTTAAATACTATGTTTTGTGTAGAGTTAGTTTTAGTTCGTCTGTTTGGGGGTCGTAGCTAGTGCTAGGAGTGAGCTCGATACTACTGAGCCAAAATAAATCTTGCCAAAACTGACTAATGAACATGTTGTCCTTATCACTGACTATGCTCCTCCGCAACCCTTGAAGTCTAAATACCTCCTTGAAGAACGAGGCCACCTGCACTATTGTAGATGTAGTGGTCCCGCAAGAACTACAAAGATATTGTAAAAAAAGGACAAATCCTCATTCCATTATTATTAGATAACATTTCATTCATGCATTATCCAATTCAATACCCCCAGTCAAAAGGATGAAGATGTCAAACTTTCAAATTGTGTACTTTCAATTATGAATTACATTTGTTCTTGATTTTTGGTTAGGGAAAAATTTTTAAAAAAAATAGAAAATCATTTTTTTTTAATAAGTAGGAGATATTTTCTACAAGTCCAATTGTAATATTTCTATCAACTGTGTATGTGAAGCATTGAGCCTATTGGAGCTCTAAATTTTTGGCAAAATTTGGAGTCCTATATAGTGATAAAACTCTTAAAAATTGCATCCTAAACTCCATGCCCAATAATTGATGATTTGATGAAGTACATGAAATGGGATACAACAACATATTACTTTTCAATTAAAAGTTGAGGGATTAGGGAAGGAAGCTTTGTGACAAGAACAATCAAAATTCTGCAAGTGAAGGTTTTAGAGATGCTGGAATTTCAACCTGTTGTAAAGATGATGTCGATAGAGAATGAAAATGATCAAATATTGAAAATATAAAAAAAGACCCAGTTCAGAAATAAAATTTCCTATCTCCAGTAAAAATCTTAAGTTCTTACAATCTGATTTGAATTTTTGACCAAAGCCAAATCCAAAAGATAGGTAATTATTAGTTAGTTAGTTGATTAGTTTTTCTCAAAAGTGTTTTCTAAATTTTAATGAAAAATGATGTCTTTTAACCCTAAAGGGGTATGAAAACTATTCAACCATTGCAACATGAACTTCAATGTACTAGTTTTTCAATATCAATAAAGATAAGTGCTCTTCTTTTTATTTGTGGTTATAAGTTATATATTTTCAATTAGTCTTTCAGATATTCTATTGTATTACAATATTTCACTGTTTTGAATTCCTTGAGTATCATAATTCAAAATTAATATATATAGTTTAAATATCAATTGAAAGATCTGCACATCTTCTCTTGTTTTTATCGGTCTCTTAACTTGAGTTAAATTCGATAAGATTAGCTATATAGATTGATTTGAATTATGAGTCAAGTGGAATCCTGTGAAGTGATAGTCTTGCTTTATTAAAAGTAAGTTTTTAAAAATGTCTCCAATTGTACGTAGGATTGAGAATTTTCTGACTCTATAGCCCAAGTTTTTAGAAGGCATTGATCTAATCATTATTTGGAAATTGTTATATTGGTTCATGCTTTGTAGTTTGTAGATTATTAAATCATTTATTTCAAAACCTTACAACTAGGTGTTAGTAATAACTGAGAGTGGAGGGGGGGGGGGGGGGAANGTTAGTAATAACTGAGAGTGGAGGGGGGGGGGGGGTGAATCAGTGGCCTCAAAAATATTCCAATAATCAACCCTTAAAACTTAGTACCACAATATTAAGCCTCTAGTTACCTTTGGTCCTATAAGATGAATGCCTTCAAATACTTTTATCAAATTACTACTACTTGGAATGCTTTGTAAAACCTTATACTTTATGTTTACCGAATAACAGTTTGTTAATTTACCAAAAGATAGTAAATTATCTAGACTAAACCAATCAATCTACTTAAGCTATGTGTAATGAAAAACACTAAAGTAATGACTCATAAATACATTGACCCATGGAGTTTTAACATGGAAACCCTGTTAAGGGAAAAACCACTTGGGACCGGTAACCCAAAATTTTCACTCTTCTGAAATGAGCTCGGTGAAGAGCAAACCCTGTTAAAGGTTACAAACACACTGTTAGGTGTGACCTTGTGAGAGGATTTAAAAGTTTAGTCTGTCACTTGATATTGGGCATCTCTATACTACCTTCCTTGATCAAACACTCACTTGGCCTGTCAATAGGTATCTGGCATCTCATGCTATCTTCATGATCAAACTTTTTGATACTCCTTGGGATGTATCTCAATATAGAAAGGATCTTTAAATCCTCTTTGGTTAAGAGACTTTCTATATCAATGGTTAAACTAAGACAATATGATCTATTCACATATACAACTGATATTTGCATATTTTTAGATCTATTGTAACCTCATAAAACTAAGATGATTAATATATGCCTTTTTATACCTTTGCTCCACTTTGATTCTGCTCGGTGATGTTGTGCTCTATTGCTCAGTGTCCACATAAAAATTTAGCTCTTTCCTCATCTTGATTGACCAGGACTGTATGAAGTTTCTCTTCATGAGTTTCTCTTTAGCATCCTCTTTTTCATTCACTCCCCTTGATCTGTAATGAATCAAGTTTGTCTCTTAAATAGACATGATATCATCATTGTTAGTTTCTTGATTTTTTTTTATCTTGGTGTGATCCACAATCTTAGTCAATTAGATTTAAAGAAAAACTCATGTTTTATCTCGCAGAGATCTTCTTTCCAACTGGGAAAAACAACTTTAAATCCCTTACTTATCTCTGGCTTATCTTGTCGATGAAAACAATGATAACTACTAGTTAAGTCTATATTTAGCTCTTCCAACTAGATATTTTGTCATTTCTAAAGTCAAGTTAATTTTGGTGTTTTAACTCTTTGATAGCTTCGGTCAACACTCCAATTCTCCTTGGGCTTCTCTATTGGTTTACACTATGTTTTTGGCCATCGCTTATGCTTGTGATTCTGATAGTCGGTAATTATTGTCAGTGTTCTTGCTCGGGCATCACTGTGACTTGACTGTCGGTGATCTCTGTCTTTCGGGTTCCACTGACCGTCGGTGTTTGAAGTCACATAGTGATTGCTTATCTTTTATGCATTACTGTAAGCATAATCTTTATCTCTCTGATTCTCTGAAGTCTTTGACACTTTGATTATAACCAATTAGATTATATCAAGTTTACATAAATGACAATACAATCCATTAACTGATTTAATGTCTTGCATTATCCTTCTGTATTTCGGTGATCAACTTAACATTTTCAAACATTCAATCAGTTACATGTCATCAATCTCTCCCTTTTGCATTGATGGCAACATACTACATTAGCATACTATACTATCACTAATACAATATGAAATATATAGTTTCATCAAGCTTTCCTAATGTAACTATTACAAATGTCTAGCTTTTGGTAAGCTCAAATAGCTTAGATTTGTTTCATGCAGAGTGGTTGTCTTCAGTCTTCAATCTCTTCACTGGATAGATGTGTCATCTTCTATCTCTGATCTGATATGTGTAGAAGTTGAGAAATCCAACTTCACAGAACTTGAAGAACACCTGCATGCAAGAACTTGTTACAGAAGAGAAGCAGGAAGAGGGAAAGAGAAGAACTCAGAAGTTTCTCAGAAAGTGAGAGAAATTATAATCTGAATTAATGAAAAAGAAACTACAAAGTTCAAGCTATAAAGGTGAATGAAACCCTAAAACTAGAAAATCTAGGTTGCACATTAATAATTAATATAAATATTAATTATAATGCACCTAAGAGATAGCTTAAGTAAACTAGAGTAATAAACAACTTAATTAATTAAATCAGAGTGATCTAATTAATAAGTGTAAATAGATAATTACTCTAACACCCCCCTTAAGTGAAGCTCAGGAGATAAGCTAACCTAACATAGCTATGAGAGAAGAAAAAAAAAGGTCTCGACAACAAGGCCTGATCAGGTACCCAAGCACAACCAAATCTCTGTAAAGCGGAGAAATAGAGAAAACCACATGGGAAAAACCCTACTCCAAGAAGAGATAGAAGAAAATGCAGAAAATAATGGCTCAAGAGACTCTCTCAAAACCATAAGTACAATCAAACCCCCCATGAGAGAGGGATGAGACACCAAAGCCCCCCAGAATGATGGAACCCCTATAGGAATGATCGAACCAATGGAACTCCAATGTGGAAGAAACAGAGGTACATAGTAACAAGGAAACCCCTGAATGAGAGGTGAAACCAGAAGATCGAGCTGGTGCTCAAAGGAGAATGAATGAGACTCTTGGAATGGAATCCCCAATGAAGGTGGGCCAATAGATGGGCTGAATCTATCAGTTGGGAGGAGATGAATGTCCTCAGATATGCCCTCAACAATTGGAGGGGAAGGCTCGATGCAGGGAGTGACCATAACAGGGACTACTGAAGAAGAATCATGCTAAACAAAGGTAGGTGAAATAGGAGGAGGAGGTGGAGAAGCCACAACACTAATCTCAAGAGCAACACAGAATTTCAGGTGACCCAACTTCTTCTCACTAGGCACTCGTGAAGTAGGAGAGATATTCTTCAACATGGGAGATGGTAGACCAAAATGGGAGAAGGAGTATAGGTGGGTGGCATGATCAACTGTCCCTATAGCAATAATGTGGCAAGTAACACTATCTCATATGTGTACAAAATCTACAGTGAACTCAACTGTCTTTGTTGTCACACTGTGAGTAATCTGATAAATGGAGAGAAGGTTTGATGACAAGGATGGAACACATAGTACATCATGGAATGCACCACCATCGATGTCAATAGAACCCTAACCACACATAGGCATAATAGTGTCATTCCCTAGCAAGATGTGTGGGGTAGGAGAGGCCGCAAAAGATGGGAAGGAACTCTGAGAAGATGCCATATGATGTGAAGCACCAGAATCCAACAACCACCTAGAAGAGGGAGCTATAGAAGATGCACATAAGGCATGACCCTTTCTGTTGTCTGACCCATCTGCCTGAGATGATGATGAAGAAGACCAGCAAGAGGTGGAAGAAGGAATATCAATGTTTCTCTTATGAAGAAGAGCTGTGAAATCAACAATTTGTTGGGCATATCCATCTACCTTCTTCTGAAAGCACTGAGACTCATCATGATTGAACTTATTGCAATAAGTACACTTGGGTTTGTCTATCTTTGATTTCCCCTTAGGTGAAGGAGGTGGGATAGAGGAATGCTGGGAAGGAGAATCCTTTCAAGATTCTATGGATGATGATACCTATTTCTGCTCTGGTTTCCATGGAGATGGGTGAGCAACCAAGGCATGTCTCATAGAACCTGAAGCATCATTCAACTGTTGAATCTTTGACTGCTCTTGAGTCAAACAATCACAAAAGACCACAAAGGAAGGCATATTGTGCCTAGGACCCAAGGCATCCATAGTGAAATAGAAAGTGGAAGAGAAAATCTAGAACTCTCCATGAAGCTTTGAGAGTATCAGAAAGATACACTCATTATCTGATTTGGTCTTCCCACATCCCTGTAAAAGTGGTTGGAGAGCATTGAAATTCATTAAGAAGTCCTCAATGGTGGAAAAATTATTAGGAGACAAGGATGTCAGCTCTGCATCAAGATGAAGTGCCCTGAATGCATTCACTATGCCAAAAAGATCTACAAACTTTACCCAATAGGCGCGAGGAGTGGTCAAACCATCCAGATGAAAGAGGAGGTTGTCTGAAATGTGCAGTGCAATCAAACCCATGGATTCATCCATTTTGTTCCTATGCTGAAGGACCTCAAATGGATGCTACAAAATAGGTTGGTTCTCATTTAGACATGACCATAGGCCACGTGACATGAGTAGCCTGGTCATGTGTGCTTTCCAGGTGTTATAATTGTGTGGTGTCAGCCGGGCCACAGAGGGGTTTGACATTGAGAGAAGAAGTAGACATAATTAGAATGGTCATTTTTAAATTAAATTACAGAAAGAAAATTCACCCCCCCCATAATATATAATTCTATCCCCCCGTACAACAAATAAACAAGTATAGAAAGCACACAAAATGAGAACAAAACCTGGATGCCAGATGCAGAAAGGGAGGAAACTGAAGCCTCTACTTCAACACCAAAAATGAGAGCTCAAATAGCCAAATCAAAAAATATGACTAGCATTATCACGTCTAGCTCAGAAACACCTTTATGATGATATTTCATTTTCTGAAAATGGACACCGTATGCACAAGTTACGGCTGAAAAACCAACTGCTCATTCGAAAATGAGCTCTCTAGAAAAAACAGTCACGGCAAAAAAATTGACGGTCAAACGACCATCACAGAGCGTGGGAAAAAAATTGATGGTCATCGGCACGTCGTGGGCCTGTCGCCAGAAAAGGCAAAATTCACCAGAAAATTTTGGAAAACTGCCGAAAAATAGTTTTTGGTAGGTGGCATCAGTAATGACATCACCTGGCATGCTGTTGGTGGCACCCGATGGCGGGCTGGTTGCTGTCGTTGGCAGTGGTGGCGGCTGGGCTACTCTCAGGCAGTTCTCGGGTGGCAGCACCACTGCGGGCTGCTCCGCCGGTGGCTGGTGGTCGGTGGGCAGGCCGGGGTGGCGTGGTAGTGGCCACTCTGGCTGTGCTTGGCTGCGCATCCCAAAGCCCTAAAAAATGTGTTTTTTTGCATTTTTTAAATTTTTTTTGTCGATTTGCATGTCGTACGATCTAGGAGGGAGAAAATTTTTCCTAGAGGTCACTGTGGCCAAAAACAACAAAATTTATATGATTTTTGACTCTCCCGGGCCTTCTGAGCATAATGGTGGAATCTGTTTTGGCTCAAAGTGCTCTAGAAAATAGTTCCTCCTCCATAAAGTAGAAAAAACCCTAGAGAAGATATGGCTTTAATCTTTGAATCATGACTTCAAATCCCTTAGACCAGGCAGTAGCAGGGAAGCTCTAATACCAAGTAGAAGTTGATAAATCCAACTTCACAGAACCCGAAGAACACCTGCATGCAAGAACCTATTACAAAAGAGAAGCAGGAAGAGGGAAAGAGAAGAAATCAGAAGTTGTTCAGAAAGTGAGAGCAAAATTATAATCTGAATTAATGAAAAAGAAACTATAAAGTTTAACCTATAAAAGGTGAATGAAGCCCTAAAACTAGAAAATCTAGGTTGCACATTAATAATTAATATAAATATTAATTATAATGCACCTAAGAGATAGCTTAAGTAAACTAGAGTAATAAACAACTTAATTAATTAAATCGGAGTGATCTAATTAATAAGTGTAAATAGATAATTACTCTAACAATATGTGCTCTTCCTTGACTATTCCTCTTCTTGATAATCTCCTTTTCCTTTGACCGTAATATTTCTCTTTGTCTGATCTCTCTCCCTTTGTTACTTCTCTCCCTTAGATGGATGTTTCATTTGTAATCAATTTCTCTCCCTTAGAATATTGATTAACTCTTCCTTCTGATTCTCAAGAACTTCTCTTCATGGATAGTGATATAATACTTTTTGACCAATGAGATAATCTCTCCCTTTATATGATAATGAGATCATCTCTCCCTTTGACAATAATTCCAAACAAAAATACTTCTCCTCTTTTTTATCATCTTCCATCCTTTACATAATATATTCCTTGAATGTTCTGTTAGAATAATAAGTAGAAAAATGCAAATATTAACACACAGAAGAGAACACAATAACACAGAAATTTAACGTGGTTCACCCAATCCCTAGGCTACATCCACCAACAGTGAGTCCAATGTCTTTATTATTATCTAGTGATTACAATCTGAAACTTGCAACTCAATACCGTCACAGGAAGCTACAAAAATCCCTCATCCAATCAATCTCAAACCCTAAGCCCTTTTTACAAGTATTTTTGACTTAACCTAATTAGGGAAAAAATAGTCTAACTAATAGAAAATTGATGGCCAACCCTGTACAATATTATTAAGGGGCTCTGCCCCTTGACCCCACTTGGGGTGCTGCCCTAGGACCCCGCAAGGGGCTCTGCCCCTTGACTCTAAGCTTGGGGGCGCTGCCCCCAATCCCCTATAGATAAGTCTAGGGGGAAACCACGCCAAAAGAACCTAAGTCTAATTAGGCTCCACATACATAAAAATCTCCCACTTGGTGACTAATCAGACTCCACAATAATATCCTCCCACTTGGAGACTGATCGACCAAACCTGTAACTCCCACTAGAATAAAGAAACCACCCTGGACTCTATTGTTCTTTTATTCTGTTTAGTCTAGAAGACAAACCAAAGCTGAAGAGGAATTTGGCTTCTCCCTTGTCACTACCTTTGTAAACATATCTACTGGATTATCATCTATATGTATCTTCTCCAACTTTAACTGTCCATCATCCAAAACTGACCGAATGAAATGATATCGCAATTGTATGTGCTTTGTTTTTTAGTGCAAAGCAAAATTCTTTGCAAGATGAATGGCACTCTGGCTATCACTGTACAATGGGTGATCTTCCTACTTCTGACCCAATTCCTCCATAAAACATTGTAACCAAATCATCTCCTTGCTAGATTCTGAAGCAGCTACATACTCAGCTTCAGTGGTTGAAAGTGCATTAACCTTCTGCAATCTAGAAATCCAACTGACTGCAGTACCCCCTACAGTGAAAACATACACGGTAGTACTCCTCCTTGTATCAATATCTCCTTCCAGATCAGAGTCAACAAATCCACTAAGAGTAGAACTAGATCCTATGAAACATAATTCCTTTATAGTAGTACCTCTCAAATATCAAAGAATCCATTCGACAGCATTCCAATGTTCCATACCCGGATTGCTCATATACCTGCTGACAACTCCCACTGCATGAGCAATATCTGGCCGTGTGCATACCATCACATACATCAAACTGCCAATAGCTAATGAATATGGGATGTTAGACATTTTATCTACCTCTTCCTGTGCCTTTGGGCACATTTCCTTAGTCAATTTGAAATGACTAGCCAAAGGTGTACTGACTGCTTTTGCATCCTGCATATTGAAT
>MU227240.1:170608-194608 GCA_018584345.1 Thuja plicata | reverse complement strand
AAATATACCTGTCCAAAATCACCTTGAACATAATCTTGAAAATATTTTCTATGGGGTGTAGCATGGAATGAAGCCCTAGAATCAATTACCCAGGAATCATTAACATTATCCAAACATAATATTAAAGAATCTTGTAAAGTATTACTTGCAACATTAGCTTCCTTACTGTTATCTTCATTTCTATCTCCTTGTTTTTTTTTCTGAGACCAACAGTCTTTCTTCAGGTGACCAGGCTTTCCACAGTACCAGCAATCTTTCTTTCCTTTAGATTGAGAACATCCTTTATTTGACTTCCCTTGTGACTTGCCATGTGAAGGGCCTTTTCCTCTTTCACTTGTTCTTCCTCTTTTCTCCATGTTTAAAGTGGAACCTGATGAGGTTGAAGTTTCACTTGTGCTTTTCCATCGCATTTCCTCACTTAGGATAACACCAACAACTTCATCAAATTTCAAAGTATTTGAACTAGAGACAGAGTTGCTTACAGCCATAACCAAACTATTCCAGCTTTCTGGCAAAGAACATAAAAGTAAGACAGCCCTAACCTCTTCATCGAATACAACTTTTACGGATGACAATTGACTAGTGACGGTATTAAAATCATTTAAATGATTCGATATAGATCCTCCCTTACCCATTTTCATATTAAACAAATTCTTCATAAGAAATACCTTATTCGAAGCTAAGGGTTTCTCGTATAACTTAGCCAATGTCTCCATCAGCTCTATGGTCATTGTTTCCTTTGATATGTTAAATGTTACAGACAGTGCAAGGCACAATCGAATAGATCCTAGAGCCTTCCTATCCAAAACCTCCCAGTCCTCTGCTGACATAGTTCTTTGTTTCTTGGTTTTTCCTTCTAATGGCTTCCATAGATCCTTCAAATAGAGATATTCCTCCATTTGCATCTTCCATAACTGGAAGTTCTGCCCATTAAACTTACCAACCTTTAGCCTACCCTCATCTGCCATTTCTCCCACTTAACCAAGAGACTCTCCCACTAGCTCGTGAGACCTGCTTCAGAGAATAGATGAAAGAACGAACAAAAAAACATTGCTATGATACCACTTGTTAGAATAATAAGCAGAAAAATGCAAATATTAACACACAGAAGAGAACACAATAACACAAAAATTTAACATGGTTCACCTAATCCCTGGGCTACGTCCACCAATAGTGAGTCCAATGTCTTTATTATTATCCAGTGATTACAATCTAAACCTACAACTCAATACCATCACAGGAAGCTACAAAAATCCCTCATCCAATCAATCTCAAACCCTAAGCCATTTTCATAAGTATTTTTTACTTAACCTAATTAGGGAAAAAAAATACTCCAAATAATAGAAAATTGATGGCCAACCCTTGATGCTCATCAGGGTTTCTACCCCTTGACCCCACCTAGGGTGCTACCCTAGGGCCCCGCAAGGGGCTCTGCCCCTTGACTTCGAGCTTGGGAGTGCTACCCCCAATCCCCTATAGATAAGTCTAGGGGGAAACCATGTTGAAAGAACCTGAGTCTGATTAGGCTCCACATACATAACATGTTTCCTATCCATCAACAATGCAATGTCTCTGGTGTTCAGTGTAGATTTGTACCTTGTTGTGTACAGATGTATCTGTTGATGTCCATCTCAGTGTTTACATCAACATGAATAATTTTGAGATTTTGGTATAGGCTGATGCAGCTTCCTAGTCATCTTACTGACCGATAGATAAGGGTTGGACCCTAGTCTCTCTCTCAGGTACTCAAATGTATCCTTCGGTAATGGCTTGGTGAATATGTCAGCTAATTGTTCCTTTGATTGAACATATTCCAATGTCACTTCCTTTGCTTGCACCTATTCTCTTAGATAGTGATACTTTATAGCAATATGCTTAGTCTTAGCATGCATGACTATATTCTTAGAAATTTTTATTGCACTAGTATTATCATAGTAGGTAATTACTGGTTCAAGGATCTTCATATTCATACCTTCCAGTAATTGTTTGATCCATGTAATATTGGAGCAATTTGTAGCAGTAGTCACATACTATGCTTCTACAGTAAACAGAGAGATGCATCCTTGTTTCTTTCTTATCCATGTGACAAGTCTGTCACCCATGAAGAATGCTCTTCTAGTTGTGCTCTTTCGATCATCAATGTTTCCAGCCCAATCAACATCTTTATAGACTTGTAGCTCAAATTTTCCTTGTCTTTTGTACCATAAGCCATAGTCCTCGGTGTTCTTCAGATATCTCAAAATTCTCTTAACAACAGTCATATGTGATTCTTTGGGATTAGCAGAGAATCTTGCAACCATTCCCACTGCATGTGCTATATCTGGTCTGGTATGAACAACATACATCAGTTTTCCATCATAGATCTATACAAGGTTTGGTTTACCTCATTGGATTTGTCTTCTTTTGTCAGCTTACATCCAGTAGCCATAGGTGTTCCAACTAGTTTGGAATCTTCCATCTTGAATATCTTTAGCACTTCCTTGATGTATTTGGACTGAGTGATATAAATGCCTACATCTTGTTGAAGAATCTGTAGACCAAGAAAGAATTTGATCTCCCAAAACATAGACATTTCAAATTCCTTGCTCATTTCATTAGCAAAGGATTTGCATAATAATTCATTTCCCCCAAAAATGATATCATCAACAAAAAATTTAGCAATCAGACTGTTACCATCGGTATCTTCTTTTAAGTATAGATTGCTATTTTCACTTGTTCTAGCAAAATTTATGCTAATGAGATAGGAGTGAAGTCTTTCATACTAGGTTCTCAGTGCTTGTTTCAATCCATACAAGGCTTTATGTAGTCTACATACCATGTTTCTCTTGTTTGGATCAACAAACCCTTCTGGTTGTTCAATGTATACCTCTTCTCCCAGTATTCCATTTAGGAATGCATATTTGACATCCATCTGGTATACCTTGATTCTTTTAAATGTAGCATAAGAAAGTAAGATTATAACTCCTTCTAGTCTAGCAATGGATGCCAAGGTTTCACCATAATCAATACCTTCTTCTTGTGCATATCCCTTGCATACTAATCTTGCTTTGTTTCTAGTGACTTCTCCATTCTCATTTAGCTTGTTTCTGAATATCCATTTGGTACTGATGAAATTATTATCATATGGTCTTGGTACTAGTGTCCATGTACTATTCTTCTCAATCTGTTCTATTTCTTCACTCATAGCACTGACCCATTCTTTATTCTCAAGTGTAGTGTTAATAGATTTAGGCTCAAAATCACAAAGTAAACATCTGGAATTTAGTGACTTACTTCTTGTTCTTGTTCCAACCTTCTTGTCTCCTATGATTTGATTTTATAGATGGTGTCTTCTGACATACTTGGCAAGTTTTGTTTCAGCTCTGTGTTCATCATTCTGATCAACTTCTTAACCTTCATTTTGATCTCCATCGCTCAGAACATTATCTTGAGGATTTTCCTAATTTTTGGTAATTGCAGCCTGATGCTCGGGTGAAATGATTTGTTTCTCAAGAGCGAGACACTGTTTCTCAGGTAGAGTGTCAGGTTATGTATAAACAAACCTATTTTAGTCCTTTGGTTCCTTTTTGATTTCATTATCATTCTTTTCTGCAAATTCTTCTATTGTCACATTTGCACTTTCAATAATTTTTTTAGATGACTTGTTTATAAATTTATAAGCCTTGTTTTTGGTTGAGTACCCTATAAAGATACCTTCATCACTTTTGTAGTCAAGTTTTCCATTTCTATCATCCTTCAAAATATAACATTGACTACCAAATATTCTGAAGTAACTTACATTGGGTGTATGACCATACCAAAGCTCATAGGGTGTCTTCTTTGTGTCCTTCTTCAATTGTACTCTGTTTAATGTGTAGACAGTGGTACTAACAACTTCCCTCTAGAATGTTTGAGTGATTCTTTTCTCAATCATCAACTTTCTTGCACAGTCAACAATTGATTTGTTTCTCCTCTCAGCAATTCCATTTTGTTGTGGTGTTCTTGGTGCAGAAACCTATCTTTTAATTCCATGCTCATTGCAATAGTTAGTGAATTCATCTGATGTAAATTCCCCTCCTATATCTAACCTTAAGCATTTTAATTTCTTTTCACTTTGTTTTTCTACCATTTCTTTGTACCATTTAAACATCTTAAATGTTTCTGATTTATCTTTTAAGAACACGACTGCCATCATTCTAGAATAATCATCAATAAAGAGAATAAAATACCTATCTCCATAGTAGCTCTTTGTCCTCATGGGTCCACATAGATCTGTATGGACTAATTCTAGAATTACATTAGATTTATGGGTTTTACTCTTGAAACTAGACTTTGTCATCTTACATTTTTGACGATTCTTGCACATGATATGTTCAGGCTGAGTCATGCTTGGTAAGCCTCTGACATTCCTTTTGTGGATTATTTTTATCATGTTGTCAAAGTTCACATGACACAATATTTTGTGCCACAACCATATTACTTCATTTCTATCCATCAAAAAAGTGGTTTTAGTGTCATCAAGATAGAAAATGTTACCTTTTGTCTTCTCACAGGTACCAATCAACCTTCTTGATTCATTGAAGATCTTTGCCTTCATATTTTCAAATGCTACTCTATGACCTGAATTGTTCAGCTGTGAAACAATTAACAAATTTTAATTTAGTCCTTTAGCCCAGTAGGCATTTTCACATTTAATCAGGTTATTCAACATTATGGTTCCTTTACCTTCAACTAGGCAAGGTGTACCATTTCCCATTCTCATTGAACCGCCATTATAGTATTCAAAAGTCACAAAATTTTGTTTATCACCAGTCATATGGTGAGTGCAGCCACTATCTATGATTCATACATCATTTTTACTAACTTTAGATATGAGTGCAACTTATACATACCTTTCTCCATCTTCATCTGAATCATCCTTCATGGCTACAAATACCATCTATATGTCTTCTTTTGATTTAGTGTCAGTGTCATCAGCTCTATTCTCAGCTAGGTAACAATTTTTCTTGCCTATGTCCTTGTAGTCTCAAGTATCTCTCTTGTCAAATTGTCGGTTGCTTCGGTAATCCCTATTATCACCTCTATCAAACTTCTTCTCATATGATCTATCATTTCCTCTATCATCTTTTCTTTTTTTTGGACATCTTACAGCAAAGAGTCCAACCTCTTTACAATTGAAACATACAAGTGGTAATTTACCTTTGTATTTACCTTTGTCTCTCTGCAATCTTCTTGCCATTAGTGCTTCAATCCCATCAAGTCCTTGATCCTCATTATCATTGTCACTATCATTTATAACAACATGTCTATGACTTGAGTTACTTATATTTAAATAAGATTTGAATGCAGATTCTACAGATGGTAAGACACTATTATCAAATTTATTCATCTCAAATGAAATTAGTCTTCCAATCAGACTATCTAGAGTAACTATATTGTTTGCAACAACTCTTATTTCTTGAATAACAGAAACTCTAATAGCATATACAGGCAATAAGGTTCTTAATATTTTACTTACCATTGTCTCCTCTTCAAGTACACCTCCAATTCCTCAGATAGCATTGACTACCTCTTTGATTCTACAGCTATACTGAGTGATATTTTATCCTTCTTTCATCCTTAGGTCATCAAACCTCCCTCTTAGGATTTCTACCATTGCTCTTAGTACATTGGCATCTCCTCCATGTACCATCTTCAACTTATCCCACATTTTCTTTGTAGAGGTGCAGGTTTTGACATCTTCAAACTTGGTATCAGAGAGTGATGATGCAAGTTCTATCATCATGCAGTTATGCTCATGCTTAACTCTTAATTTCTCAAGAGTGTGAGGTCCTGTAGGCAACACATATTCAGTATCTAATTATTGAAAAATATCATTTCCAATACCTGATAGGTGGAGTCTTATTCTTCTTTGCCATGATGCAAAGTTGTCTTTATTCAACTTGAGCACATCTCGTTTGTTCATCTTGTGATCTTTAACTTGAGCTGTTAAACTCCCTTTTTAAGCACCCAAGCTCTGATACCAATTGATAGTAATAACTGAGAGGGGGGGTGAATCAATGACCTCAAAAATATACCAATAATCAACCCTTAAAACTTAGTACCACAATATTAAGCCTCTAGTTACCTTCAGTCCTATAAGATGAATGCCTTCAAATAATTTTATCAAATTACTATTGCTTGGAATGCTTTGTAAAACCTGATACTGTATGTTTACCGAATAATAGTCTGTTAATTTACCGAAAGATAGTAAATTATCCAGAGTAAAATGATCAATCTAGTTAGGCTATGTGTAATACAAAAAACTAAAGTAATGACTCATAAACACATTGACACATGGATTTTTAACGTGGAAACCCTATTAAGGGAAAAAACACTTGGGACCGGTAACCCAAGATTTTCACTCTTCTAAAGTGAGCTTGGTGAAGAACCAACCCTATTAAAGGTTACAAACACACTGTTAGCTGTGACCTTGTAGAGGATTTAAAAGTTTAGTCTGTCACTTGATATCAGGCATCTCTATGCTACCTTCCTTGACCAAACACTCACTTGGCTTTTCAATAGGTATCTGGCATCTCATGCTATCTTCATGATCAAACCTTTTGATACTCCTTGGGATGTATCTCAATATAGAAAGGATCTTTAAATCCTTCTCAATTAAGAGACTTTTTGTATTAATGGTTAAAATGAGATAGTATAATATTTTCACATATACAACTGATATTTGCAGATTTTTAGATCTATTGTAATCTCATAAAACTAATCTGATCAATATATCCCTTTTTATAACTTTTCTCCACTTTGATTATGCACGGTGATGATATGCTTTGTTGCTTGGTGTCTGCAAAAAACTTTATCTCTTTCCTCAGCTTGATTGATCAGGACTGTATGAAGTTTCTCTTCAACATCATCTTTTTCATTCACTCCCCTTGATCCGTAATGAATCAAGTTTGTCTCTTAAATAGACATGATATCACCGTTGTTAGTTTCTTGATTTTTTTTTATCTTGGTGTGATCCAAAATCTTAGTCAATTAGATTTAAAGCAAAACTCATGTTTTATCTCGCAGAGATCTTCTTGCCAACTAAACAAAACAACTTTAAATCCCTTACTTATCTCTGGCTTATCTTGTCTATGAAAATAATGATAACTACCAGTTAAGTCTATATTTAGCTCTGCCAGCTAGATATTTTGTCATTTTTGAACTCAAGTTAATTTTGGTGTTTTAATTCTTTGATAGCTTTGGTCAATACTCTAGTTCTCCTCGGGCTTCTCCGTCAGTTTACACTATGTTTCTGGCCGTCGGTTATGCTTGTGATTCTGCTCGTTGGTAATGCTCATTGGTGTTCTTGCTTGGGAATCACTGTGACTTAACTGTCGGTGATCTCTGTCCGCTGGGTTCCACTCGACGTCAGTGTTTGAAGTCACATAGTGAATGCTTGTCTTTTATGCATTACTGAAAGCATAATATTTATCTCTCTGGTTCTTTGAAGTCTTGGACACTTTGATTATAATTGATTAGATTATATCAAGTTGACATAAATGACAATACAATCCATTAACTGATTTAATGTCTTGCATTATCCTTCTTTATTTCGGTGATCAACTTAACATCTTCAAACATTCAATTAGTTACATGTCATCACTAGGATCTTAGTGATTATCAGTTTAGTTAAGTTTTAAAATAAAAATTATCAGCAGATTCATTGTTTTGTTTCAAGGATCATTCACCACCTTGGGAGGAGCTTTGTTTGTTTGTGTACGCAGTTGTGTGACATAGAAAATTTGATAGTTCAAAGTGAAATGAGGCATACCATCCTCGGCTTGATTAAGCCAAAATTGAAGAGGTATCAAGTGGTGCATCACCATTATACCTGTTGGTTGGCCAAAAGTGATCCATAATTTTTGGGCACCAACAAATTGGTGACTCTACTGGGGTGAGTTGATCACAATAAGTATTATGAAGTTACATAGAGTTTCAGATTTCATAGATTAGACAATAGTTATATCAGTTTTGTTTGAAAGTACACTCTGCTAGAAGGAAGAATCTAGAAGACTAGAAAATCAACTTTTTCCTTGAAAGAGGTGGTGACTCTATTTAGTAAAAATTTTTATTCAATGACTCTACTAAGGGAGACAACTCAGAAAGAGATGATAGTTTTCTTCTTTGAAAAGGGAGACAATTTTGTTTCAGAATGTTTTAACCATTTCAAAGAAGAGAATTTATTCTAGATGACATCAGGCCATTGGATCTTAGGATATTTTAGTGCATCCCAAATAAGTTATCCCCAAAAATTTCACAACTTCTACCAAGGTTCCATGGAGAATGGGATGAATCGGCACTGCAACACTTGGATGCATTTTACATATTTATAGAAGATTATGAGATTTGTGTAGAAGATTAAGTGATGAGATTATTTGGTAGGACATTAAGGGAATATGCACAAAGAGAATATGAATCACTACCCACACAATGTATCTTTTCATGGAGACAATTCGAGCAATGGTTTCTTGATATGTTTCATGATTCTAGTGGTGAAGAAGATAACATGTATTATGAACAATATGAAGAGCAAAGTTATAGCATGGAAGAGGATCCTATAATGTCTCCACTTAATGTCTTTTGGAGCTTGGAGAGATTCCAAGGGGAGTCTTCTGTACACTTGCTAATGATAATGGTGAGCATTCTTTGAGAGATACCTTCAGACATTAGGCCTCTACACAAGGGATTAATAAATAAAATGCGTGAGTTGGGAATCACATCACATGATCCTTCTGTAAAGTCTCGTGCACATATATTAGAAGAAGATGAGGAAGACAGAAAAAGGGAGTCTTATGCTCAGATTGAACAAGGCCTGATGCTTGATGATTATCTTGGTAAGGAAGATGAGTGCACCAGTCATACAGAAGATAAAGAAGCATCCATTCTTGAGAACCATAATAATACTTGTGATGACATGGAGGAGAAAAATTCAGATCAGATTGAGGAAGAATTTGTATGTAGTGAGATTTGCATGGAAATAGGTATCAATGACCATGATGATAAGGAAGAATATATTCTCAATACAGAATGAATATCATATTTACTAGACATGGATTATCAAAAACATGTTGAGAAGAATGGTCAATTTTTTTTCTCAGTGCACCATGATAAACGAGTTGATAGATCAGTATATATTCAGGGAGTACTAGATGAAGGAGATGATAACTTCCAAGAATCAAAGAGAGGAGATGAAATAGAACAACATACAACTTATGAACAAGAAGAACTTTTAGATGAAAGCTCTCATGAAGGTATGCCCAAGCTCTTTATGTTCCTGGAGTCATTATTTGAAGAGGAAGAAAAAGAAGATGTTCTTGAGTTCTCTATGTTCCTGAATCCATTATTTGAAGAGGAAGGAAGATATGTCTATGCCCTTGAATCCATTAGTGGAAGAATATTTTCTTTGAAATCAAGTCCATCAACATCATGACAAAAATAGTGGGCCTAGTAATCATTTTGTGGATGACGAATCTCGGACTATGTATGGGGAAGTGTATTTAGAAATGAGACATGCATCATTTCATCCTATGAGAAAAAGTTATATTAGACATGTGAAAATGAGATAGAATAGAACATACATAATGATGAAAATGTGTTGAAGATTAGTTTTGAAAAATATCAGAGTGTCCTATCTTATCAAATTCATGATAAAAATATAGTTCCTGAATATGAGCTGTCTTCAAAAAATTTATGTAAAGAGAGACAATATCTGGAGAATGGAAATGGGGAAGATTGTGTGCAAGGAAAAATCCAAGCAAGAGAACTTAGTTTAGATATTTATATGACTAATCATATGCACATGGATCCTCCATCCAACAAAGAACATAGTGCACCTTATTATATCTCAGAGGAAAAACATAAATCAAAAGCTATTGATTGTGTTGATAAAGTGAAACCAATGAATATGGTCCATAAGGATGATGCATCAGATACAACAAAAGATCAGATGTTGGGATTGAATAATTATGAAACTTGTCTATTTTCAAATATTCTAGTTGATAAGGAAAAGGAACGATATAATATCATTTTTAGGAGATTCAAAGTATTTCATGATCAGAATCCGATCTTTGATAGAGGAAAAGAATAATATTAATTTTGGGGGCTAGGGGCCACCAAATAAAGTTCAGACAAGTATTTTATGAAGAGGATAGTTAACTAATAGTCTGCTTCTCCAGAGATAACTGGGATCTTGCTATGCTCACACGTAGCATACGTCCCCAAAAGAGCCTGTTGGAACTCTAAATTTTTGGCAAAATTTGGAGTCCTATATAGTGATAAAAATCTAAAAAATTGCATCCTAAACTCCATGCCCAATAATTGATGATATGATGAAGTACCTGAAATAGGATACAAAAACATATTACTTTTCAATTAAAAGTTGAGGGATTAAGGAACAATCAAAATTCTGCAAGTGAAGGTTTCGGAGATGCTAGAATTTCAACCTGTTGTAAAGATGATGTCGACGGAGAATGAAAACAATCAAATATTGAAAATATAAAAAAGATCTAGCTCAGAAATCAAATTTCCTATCTACAGTAAAAATCTTAAGTTCGTACAATCTGATTTGGATTTTTCGACCAGAGTCAAATCCAAAAGATAGGTAGTTATTAGTTAGTTAGTTGATTAGTTTTTTCTCAAAAGTGTTTTCTAAATTTTAATGAATAATTATGTCTATTCACCCGAAAGGGGTATGAAAACTATTCAACCATATATATATGTAGTGTAAAATGTAATCATAAAGGGAGAAACACATTATATAATAGAATTTGATCACAATTGCAACATGAACTTCAATGTACTAGTTTTTCAATATCAATAAAGATAAGTGCTCTTCTTTTTATATGTGGTTATAAGTTATATATTTTCAATTAGTCTTTCAAATATTCTATTGTATTAGAGTATTTCACTGTGTTGAATTCCCTGAGTATCATAATTCAAAATTAATATATATAGTTTAAATATCAATTGAAAGATCTGTGTATCTTCTCTTGTTTTTATTGGTCTCTTAATTTGAGTTAAATTTGATAAGATTAGTTGTATAGATTGATTTGAAATATAAGTCAAGTGGAAGCCTATGAAGTGATATTCTTGCTTTAATAAAATTCAGTTTTTAAAACTGTCTCCGATTGTATGTAGGATTGAGAATTTTCTGACTCTATAGCCCAAGTTTTTAGAAGGTACTGGTCTAATCATTATTTGGAAATTGTTATATTGGTTCATGCTTTGTAGTTTATAGATTATTAAATAATTTATTTCAAAAGATTACAACTAGGATCTTAGTGATTATTAGTTTAGTTAAGTTTTAAAATAAAAATTATCAGGAGATTCATTGTTTTCCTCCAAGGATCATTCACCACCTTGGGAGGAGCTTTGTTTATTTGTGTAGGTAGTTGTGCGACATAGAAAATTTGATAGTTCAAAGTGAAATCAGGCCTACCAGCCTTGGCTTGATTAAGCCAAAATGGCAGAGGTATCAAATGGCGCATCACCATTATACCTGTCAGTTGGCCAAATGTGATCCATCATTTTTGGGAACCAATAAAGCCTTCCCTGAAGATTACCTATTCTAGTACTACTCCAACTCAAACATGCCTAACCATAGACTTTTCATTTATTTTAGGAGTATTTATTTTAATATGCATGGATGGGTATTGTTATAGATGCATGATTATATGTTTTATTAATATATTTTGTTGATAAATTGTTTTATTGTGTAAACATATAAAAATAAATGTAGTGGTTTTGACCTTCAATTCTAAAGTCAAAATTTAATGATAGACCCAAACTACTTTGTGAGTTCTACCATAGATGCATCTGTTAATGGAGGCGCTTGGACCTCATGGGGAAGTAGTTGGTGGTAGAGGTGCTTGGCTGCATGAGAGGGAGGTAAGGCACAATCAGGGTACAAAGCTTGCATGGATCAGTTATGGGGGTTGATACAATTAATGGATTTTGAATCGTGACCATACTTGTTTTGCAGAATGTTGGTGCTTACGGTGTCCTCCATGTGTAGCTACAGGAAAGGATACCTTTCTAATATCATGAGTTGGGCTACTAAAATGACTACCTCAGCCTCCTCTCCAATGTCAGGCCATATTGGTGAGGCAAAATCCATTTTTGGTTGTGCTGGTGGATATAAGGCTAATGTCTTAGTATGCTAACCACTAGAAATGGTCATACCGCCATATTGGCATCCTATAAAGGCATCAACAGTAGCCAGCTAGGGTTGACCAAGAATTATGGGATAGCCTCTTAATGTGGCTTTAGGTGAGAGGATCATAAAGTTGGCTGGGTAAGACCAATTTTAAGGTCAACAACTATATCCTCCACTACCCTATCGGGTTTGATTGTGGAACTGTCTACAAGCTGCAGGATAGTGGGTGTTTCCCAGAGGGTAGTGATGTGGAGTTGTTGCATGATGTCCTTCATCATGACATTTATGGCAGCTCCTAATTCAATCAAAGTGCTTTTGATGGCTATCCCATTAATGGTTACTTCAAAAACCGGGCTACCTAGATCAAAATACTTGGGGACCACTATTTTATCAAGCATGATATCAACAAATTTACCCAGGACAAGGACTATTTGGCGATCCTTTCGCTTATGACTAAGATTTTTAAAGAAGGCTTCTTTTATAGCCTTCCCATATGTGGGGACATCCTTGATTGCCTGCAAAAATAGAATCTAAACATTTATGTTCTTTAATTGATCTAGGATGTCAAAGGTTACATCTTCTTTATGCTTAGAGTGATCATCCCACAACCTTTGTGGAAAGGGAGGTGGAGCTGGCTGTACTAGTGTTGGTAATACCATCAAACCTAATAGAGTGGAAGCTAGAGTAGTTTGAGGTAGGGGATCATCTGGAGTTACTTCAGTTATAACAGGAGGTGTGGGAAGAGTAGTGCTTGACTGTAAATGAATCTCATTGATTGCATATACAAGGTACTGGTTTGGGTCAACTGAATAGATATTTTTTTGAGGTGCTAGCGGCATATTATTAGGATTTGGTTGAGGTTGTGAAGGGATTTGAGTAGGCTTAATAGGTGCTATAGTGGCTGTAGGAGGTGGTAGAAGGGCTTGTTGTTGCGGCTGTTGTGGTAGCTACAAGAGTCCCTGCTACTGGTTTGGCCATTGCTAGCCTCCGTGCCACTGAGGGTTTTGTTGCCAATTCCCTTGGGTTTGTTCCCAATTCCCTTGGGGTAGTTTCCAATTCCCTTTGGGTTGTTTCCATTGAGGTCTTGGGTAAGGTTTCCACTGAGGTTGAGGATTATTCCAAGGAGGGTATTGATTATTCATAGGTTGTTGCCATTGATTACTATAAAATGGACCAATAAAAGTAAGAGGGTCCTGAGGCATACCTTGTCTTTGAGCCCATGGTCTTCATTGTGCAACAAATAATAATTTCTCATCATCCCCTTCAATTGGCTTGTAATCAGTGGGTAATTGTGTAGTCTCCATGTTGGCAACCAATTTGCAACGACAATCTCTCTTCTTCTGTCTACAATGTGGATAGAACTCTACTAGCATATCTTTGCCCCCCTCATGTTTCTCTTTTACTTGCATTGTGTCCAACTCGGTGGCCATGTTATTGATAATGTCCTTAAATTTAGACATCAAATGTGTGTTTTATGCCCTTGAGGCCCCAACACTAATAGTTTTGCCTTCTGTGGCTCTATATCCTCTACCCTTCTTCGTCGTAGCTCTTGAGTAATTGAGGAAAAATTTCTTGATATCACCCCATGTGGATTGGGTGATATCTCCTCTAGCCATAAGATCCAAAGCCTCAGTGCATCCTTCATTTATACCTCGTAAAAAGAGAAGTTTTTGGGACTCCTCATTAAGCTGGTGATGAGTATTTTTCTGGAGGCTGAACAATAATCTTGACACATAATCCTCTAGGCTTTAATCCTCCTTCTGGGTCATCTTGAAGATGTCATCCCCCCTCATATCATTTCCCCTGCAGTATTCTTTATACTTTTCTAGGAATGTTACCTTCATTTCATCCCAATTATGAACAACATCTTGACCTAAGCCCATAAACCATCTTAATGCAAACTCTTTGAGAGTTGCAGGAAATAATTTGAGCCTATGGGCATCCATGGTGTAGTCATAACTATGACAGAGGATGTCAAACTCAAAGAGAAAGGTATCTAGATCTTTGGTCACTAGGCCATAAAATTTGGGAAGTGCTGATGAGGGAATATTCTTGAGGTTGTCATTATCATGCTGATTAGTAATGGGAAATGGAAAGGTAGGGGGGTTCGCCATCTTTGGAAAATGATGAGGGAGACCTTGTAGTTGGTAAATGACTAGATGTAGTGGATTTTCTTCTTGATTTTCTGGGTTTGGATTCTGAGATTGGCTAAGGCTTCTACAAATGGATTAAACTCAAGTTTTGAAGATGATGATGATGATTCTAATTCTAATAAAGGAAGGTTGACAATTGCATTCACAAACTAACCCTCCTCTTCATCATCATCTGGTACAAAGATATCTCCTAAATAGCTATTGGGGTAGCTGGGTAAGTACCTTCCTAGAGCATCTCTTCTTCTTCTATGCATACAAGTAAATGAAATATTTTGGCAGTGGAGTGAAAGAGTTTTTGATAGAAAACCCTATTTAAAAAGGATGTACATGCTTGAATTGAAATCTACCAATGGATGAGGAAAAGAACTTGGCTCGACACTGTCCCCAGAAATGACAATAAAAATGATCAGTTCTATTAAGGCATCAAATATGAGGCAAGTACTGTAACTCAGGGATTGGACATCTGACCAAGAAGCTATCCTCCTTTATAGAAACTCATTTAATTTATCAACCTAGGGATGCATTACTTGAAATGGGTCAGCAAAGTATATGCACCAAGGATTTTTACTCAGACCACACTATGTTTGCAGGAAACAAATTGCTTTTGAAGGGAAACTATTTTATGGTTGTAGGAAGTAAATTGCTTTGAAAGGAAACTATTCTAAAGCTATAAAGAATGCTGCAAAGGAAATGTAGAAGTGAAAGCACTTAAAGGAAAACTATAAATTGAAAAGACTGGAAAACATAATCATAATTCTTTGACAACTCTGCCTCTTCGGCTACAGGAAGTGCTGGACTATCCTGTGGCTTTTGGCTGCAAGAACTGTGTTAACACCATAATTATAAAACCAAGAAGCAGGAAACTTAAACTATATGCAACTGATCCTATCTAGCTAACATGGATTCCTCACCAAGTGGGCCCCCTTGAGTGAGTATCCATACTCAATTATACTGAACTGTAGATTTAAAACTTCATTCGCTATTTATCAAAAATGTATTACAAATTCAACTGTAAAGAAATAGAATGTAAACTATAACTAATAACCCCTCCTTCTCACGCAGGACCAGGGCTTTATTTAAAGAAATAAAAACATCTAACTTCTTATCTAGTCACACCCTAAAGATAAGTGGAGCTTTTATTACAACCCTACTAAACATGAAAGGAAACTATAAAACTAGAGATTGAATAGATCCAGGAAAGAGGAAAGAAATTGTTTTGACAACAAATCCAACTTCCCACTCTTCCCTAGATTTCCTAAGAGAATTTATTATGATGCCTAGGTCTCTATTCATATTTTTCCACCTTGATCATCCTAAATCCATCTGTGTTGTGCATGAGGTTTCCCTGTATACACCTACTGCAAGACCGGTTCGAGCATCCAGAACATGGGTGTGGTTTACCTGGTCAAGGTAACAGTTGATAATTTGGTGCACTACACTCTAGATGTTAGAGGCATTTAAGATAACAAACATCATTAAACACATTCATCATTCATGTTTAAACAATAAATTCATTCCAAAAAGACAACTATAATTCCAAAATAAATAACCTATCATCTTCATCCAAGTGTAGCATGTCTAAGTATTTCCAATCACAAAATAGGTTTGGTGGCAGCATGCCACATAACAGCAAATATAAGTAAAAGTATCTTGAAAATTATGATAAGAATGATGAAAACATGGAAAATATCCTCGTAAAAGCATGTCCTTGGGCTTCTAAAGTATGACATTAATATGCCCTATCAGGCAGTGCATAATCGACCGGGTGTTGATGTCGACAAGCGAGCTCGAATCGATGCTTTTCCATGGGGACCACCATCTTCTCTGCAGAGCTCTGAATTTACTATAGACAAAGGTGAAAATGAATGGGTAAAAAGTGAATTTTGGGATATATATTGAAATTTTTGAGCTATTTAGGAGCTCCAAAACTCCTCCCAGGCACTCAAAATTCAATTTTGTTCTTCTTTGATCTATCGGGAATGAAATTGAATGTGCACACAATGTTTTCAACATCACAGTACAGATTTTGCAACAACTTTCCAAAAATGCAGAATTGCTATACATGTTCAGAAAATGATTGGAAGACTTTATGCAATTATTTTTTCGGGTTCTCTATCCTCAAATAGCACATTAGTCATTAAAATCTTGGTCATACATCATTTTATCAGACTCAGAACTCACATTTTCATGTAGTTAACTTGGTAAAATTGTGTTTTCTCTTAACACACCTTCACTTCATTTCTTCTAATTGATTCTTTCTCGATCCAATTGATCAGTTCAAGTGATATATCATTCTAAATAGGGATTTTATTCTTTTTCCTTCAATTTTGTTCCCGAGGGGGCATGATCACACTTAAATCAATCAAATTCTTGGTTAAAAAGCATTAAAAAGACTTGATCATCAAAAGACTAGGGGCATGGCAGTTTCCCTCGACTAAGTCAAGACAGTTGGATAGAAGAATTCAATTCTCACAAGTTGGATATCTATGTCTAAATATTCTAAGATCTTTATTAAGATCCTGGTAGCTTCATACTGACATTTGTTCAATCAAGTTCAGAGTCATTATTATCAATTCTCATTCAATCAGGTTCAGAAATTGATACCTCAGAGCTCCTAGCAGCTTTGTAGTAACCTTCATTTGATCAAGTTTGATGTTCATATTATCAATTCTTGTTCGACCAAATTCAGAATTGGTATCTTCAAGATTTTTGTTGACCTTTGTTCGATCAAGTTCAAATTCAATACTATCAGTCTTAGTTCAATCAAGTATGAGACTGATCTCATCAAACATTTCATTTAATCAAGTGCGGAATTCTCAAACTTTCTGAAGTCAACTTCAAAACTTTCTTTGAATCAATGCGCTGATCACACATCAATTCAAAGAGGGGAAAATGTAACCACCCTAGTTTGGTATGCTCTAACCATAGACCCCATTTTTCCTAATTGTGATCATAATCCTAATTATGTCAAGACAATTCTTTAATTAATTGGCATAATTCATTTAAATAAAATTTAATCTCCTAAGTGATCTTATCACTAAATTACATTATTTGCCTTAGCCAATTAAATAAAAAAAATCAAATACATGGCTAAAGTAATTAATTAAAAGGAATTAAATAAATCCTAAATACAACTCCTCACTTGCAAAATGGAAAGTCAATTCCGTAACTAATGAGAGTTAAATCACTTGGATCACCTCACATGGATCACCAAAGATTCAATCTCCACCTCTCTTCCACTTTCAATCCTAACCTCTCATTCTTCAAATTCTTCTATAAATGGAATGAACTTTGAGCTCAATGGGCCATTAATCTTAGTTTTGAAAGCATCCTTATGTTTCCTCTCATTATAGAATTCATTTGCAAACTTATGCTACTCATTTTCTTAGAGATTTCTATTGCATTTTAGCTCTAACATTTAGCATTGTTATAATATTTCAATTGGAGTTCTAAAATGAACTTTGATTGAGTATTTTAGCTTGCATTTAGATTATATCTTCCATTCTAAGCATGATGTTGTCACTGATTTATGCATAATCTGAGGGAAATTATAACATATTTCATACTCTTCTTAGATAGGGAGCAATATGTTGATTTTGGTGATATATATGTGCTTTTACTTTGATATTTCATGTTATTTCACTAATGCAATGACATATTGAAGTGTTGTATTGCAGCTAGTAGATCCACAAAATACACACACATTATCATGTCACCATTATCGAGAAATCCTTCCATGCTAGTGATTTTAATGTGGGTTTTAAATATATGTGTTCACATGCTTTCTAGGTATTATTTCCACTTCTCTAGTTTTCTACTTTGTGTCTCACATCTTTTCCCTATAGTTTTGCAAGTCTTGAGATGGGAGGTGATAGGTGGTGAGTGGATCCAATCAACTACGATTGTTTAAAAGGTAATGCCACCATATGGAGGCTTTTGATTAGGGTAAGTCTCAATCCCTACATTGAAATAATGCATGGTTAGGACCTAAAAGCAACTAAGATTTTTTTCTAGAAATTGAAAGAAGATGGAAATATGGTGTTGTTTGGTAGGAATGTTGTCTTGATGAGAACATCATTACAAATATCATTGGGTTATCAACAGGTCTTAATTTTTATAAGAAAAAGAAGTATTTTGATGTGGAAATTAAATAATTTCCAAAGACCAAAGAGGAAATTATGGGGGATTTGGTTAAGGTCTCTAAGAACAACTATGATACCTCAAAGATTAAGCTAGTTTGGAGAGAGGTGTTGAAGGTTATGATGAAGTACATCACTTTGGATGGAAGATTTACTAGAGGCTTCAGCCATAATTTTTCCCTCCTAAACTATTTTAGACACCAGGTGAGGGTTTCCTTCCCTTTTTACTTGCTATATTCTCTAAAAACTAGTATCAAAGAACATACGAAAAAACCTACTAAAAATAAAGTTCTTCATGAGGGCCTTATGCTTTTAATTTATGAACATTTCAAATCTTTCCCTGCTCTGTCTTCTCCTATAATTATTTTGGAGGAAGATCTTGAGACTATTTTTTTTTAGGAGGAGGAGGATTGGAACACGAAGATGGAGGAAGAGGAGTATGTTGTTCCAAAGAAGTTTAGAAAGAAATCAACCCTTATCTCTATTAGAGTTGATGAAAACTCAACCCTATAGCTCCCAAGAATCACTTTCATGCAAACCTGTCACAATAAGAGACAAGAAAAAGCTATAGAGGCCAGAAATAACAGATCGATGAAAGAGGAAACATATTGTGTAAACAATGGAGAGAAAACCCTCAATACAATAGCATTCTAAGATAATTAATAATTACAAAGAGATCAAACCTTATAAAGGTGATCAAAACCCTAAAAGGAAAAAACCTAGGTTGCATGATAATAATTACTAAAAGAATTAATTAGTATATGCCTAAAGTTTAGCTTAAGTAAAATAGAGATAATAAAGACTTAATAATAAAATCAAAATGATTTAATTAATAAGTGAAATATATTATTACTCTAACACCCCCCCTTAAGATAAACTTAGGGACTAGTAGCTAAAACCTAGAAACAACTACTAAAAGTAGGAAATGGGTCTAGACAACATGGCATGATCAAGTAACCAAGTACAAAAAAATCTCTATAAATAGGAGAAAAGGAGAAAACCCAGTGGGAAAAACCCCTCTTTGAAAAGAGATAAAGACTAGTGAAGGACTGGAGAAGCCTCCAAACTAGATACTTAATGGACCCCAGAAGATAGGAACAAAAGATGAACATGAAGGACACCACTGAAGCATGAAGTTGCAAAACTATCAAAGAATAACTGCTGGAACCTCCACTATAATAGAACATGATCAGGTAGAGAAGATTGTAATCTACATGAGTGCCCTCAAATGATACTACTCGAATCAAGATGGAAAACAAAGGAAAACATCAGAACTCGAAGATACAGATGGAAAAAATGCCAAAGTCTGAAGAGATGATCAAAAGATGGAAGGATGCCTCCAAAATAGGAATGAAAGAGTGTCCATATGGTAAATGATCCTTCTCACTAAAATGTATAGGTACCCAGCCACTGTATCTTCCTAGTATATAGGAACAAATATTGAATACATGTCTCACTCCATCAAACTAGGGAAGCATTAGAACCAATAGGAGATACCCCCATAATGTTGATCATGGAGAGGCATGACAGGTACACTGAAAGAGACTGCCAAGAACAATTGCATGAAGAAGAACTAGGAACATAGAAAGTGTTGAAGAATGTACAAACACATATAAAGGATGGTGTCATGGAAAGGATCACTCTCTTGACACACATCATGAGGCTAATGTTGTGGAAGGAATACTTGCTTGAAAAAGGTAGACCAAACCCCCCATGGCACTTTATAATGTAGTGCAAGTACAAAGAGGCATGAAATGTGCAAGATCCCAAGCATGCAGTAGATGACACTTTATCTTATCACGTTTGCAAAAAAGAAATGCTACAGAAATAGATGTCTACAATGATCAGGAATGACAAAAAGATAGAATAACATGAGTAATAGCTAAAAAGGAGTCATCACATGCAAGTAAAATGATCCTAGAACCTAAAACACCTATGATATCCACTAGATTTCAAAAAGGAAAAAACTGAAATAAAATATACTTGGAGAAGATTATGAAAATGAGACCCATACAAAAAGAAAGAGCACCAAACCAGCTTGTTAGAATTTAATATTTCCTTGGTTGAAAATATATAATTAAAGGATAAACCAAGGTATCCTTTTGTATTTGTCCTCTAGTCCAAGTAGGAGGACATGTCACAATTTTGTATTTCCTTCAATAAGGAAAATAGATATTCCTCCTTAAGAGGAATCTCACATTTTTCACACACACAATATGAATGTGGCATTCATAGAAGATGGGAGTTACATGCAAAATCCTCCACTCATCTCTATTTAAGAGATTCCTCTCACACACTTGCTCTAATAATCTTCTCTTCTTTCTCACTTCTCACATTCTCATCTTGCTCTCAATATTGTATTGAGCTCATTGCTCTCATTCTTTAGGCCTTGTTCCATATTCTTATTCTTCACAAGGGGTTTTTCTTTTTTTTCCCCTTTCAAATCCTTGTGTTCTTGTCTTGGTTCTTGGAGCTTGGTGATCTCTTGGCTTGATTCTTTGTAGCAATTCCTCACTATCTCTCTTTGTTAACTTGGTAAATTCCTTTCATGCTCTCACACTTGGATTATTTCATTTGCTCTACTTCTTTTTTATGATTTCTAACATGGTATTAGAGCAGGTCTTGTTGAGTGTTGCATGTAGGGAATTTGAAGGATATTTCAGTTGTGAAGGAGAAAGGTTTTTTTTATGTTATCTAACCATTTTGTTGTAGGTTTTGCTTCATTATTTCTTGCATATCTATCATTTATTTTAAATCTTTCTTAGTTCTGGATGGATTTCCGCCAGATCTAGGTGTTTTCATCTATTCTTTCAAGTTTTAAACATCTAACTTACCCTTTGTCAGGCAACCACAAGGGTTTTCAAGTTTTTTTTAAGTTCTATCTCTCCCTCTGTCGGGCAACAACAAGGGATTCTTAGTTTTCTTTTTCTATATTTCAGCATTCTATCGTTTAGCTCTAAATTGATATTTAAATCTATTCATCTAACTTTTCATTGCCGGATTAACTTAAGATCTCATTTTCAGCTATTCTTTTATCTTTGTTTTTAATATAGTTCTATATATTTATCTTAGTTCTTCTAATTTCTAACCAGTTTCTTCTGCAAGTTTATTCTAAATCTATAGACTTCTATTGTATCTCATTTGTAGGATAATCTCTAATTATCTCTGCAGGTTGAGATCTGGTTCTTTCAATTTCACATATCTTTCCATTTCATAGATTTTTGTTCATATATATTTTGTTATTTTAAATCTAAGGTTTAAATCTCTGTTGAAATTCATCTTTGTTGCAGGCTTATCTCTTTTTTTTGTTGCAAGCATAACATTATTCTTGTGGGGTTTCACACACTTCTGGATTCATTTGGTTAAAACTCTTCATTCATCTCTGGTTCTTTATTTGTTTGTTGTTTATATTAATTTTATATAAACCCGTACTCAACTGATCATAACTTTTGTTTCTGATAATATCTCGTCAATCACTCCAGTGAGATCCTTCATCATTTTCCTCTTACAAACATATCCCCAATTCAGCCAAATCCAACAGTTGAGTTAGGAGATACTGCCCCCGCACTAGGAATGAATTTCTGAGATAGTCATATCTCTACACTTTTCCAGAATAATTTAAGTTGCAATCTATTTTTACCATCTAATCATTTTAATTCTTTTAACCTATTTCTGATTTTTTGCAGGTTTATTCAGCTCTAATTTTAGTCTATCTTTAATCATTAGATTCCATTGAATGTCTAATCATTAGATTCTTCCAATTCAAATTTATTTAAATTTAACAAAATTTATTCTACTTTTTTAACATTAAACTTAATCACTTATACATTTTGTTTCATTTATCTTTTTTTTTTTAAATTGTCTTAAACCCACTTTCATTTTTCATTATAAATTGTAATCAATTTCTAATTCGTTATTTCTTTGCAATTAAAATTTGTTCCTCAATTTAATCTATATATTTAAATTTTTTTAATATCATTATTTAACCATTCCTTTGTGATTAACATTAAGTTAAATTTATTTTTCTTAATCTTGATCATTATATATTCATTGTTATTCACTTTGTTTAAGTTAATTTGATCATTTTATTAATCATGTCTACTCTAATTCCTGAAATTAAACTAAATAGTTCTAATTACCATCAATGGAAAACTCCTGTTTCATTTCTATTTTGTTTTAAACATCTACTTGAAGTTGCTACAGATGCTTCCATTGAACCAGCTACCACTACTTCACAATCATAAAAAGATGCCTGGAAAACAAAAAATGAAGAAGCTCTTGGTTTGATTGGTCTTTCCATTGTTCCTGATCTTTATGTTCTAATTGGACATTGCACCAAAGCTCATGGAGCATGGGCTATTCTGCAACATATGTATGACAACTCATCTGAATCCTATAAGATTCAACTCCAGGACAACTTGGAGGACTTAAGGTATAATAATTTTAAAAATATGGATGAATTTTTACTTAAGTTTGATACAATTAAAACTCAACTAAGTGGTGATAATGTTAGTTTAAGTGATATTAGATTAATTATTATTATTCTTAAGAAATGTCTTCCTAAAGAGTTTTAGCAATTTATCACTAATATTCATTCTCAGCTTGTGATTCCTACTTTAGCTCCTCATTTAACTTATGCTATCTTTCAAAATTTGTTACGTCAAGAGGAGGCTAAATTATTGCAATTTGGTACCATTAAGTCTTTTGAACATGCTTTTTTTTCTAAATCTAAAAATCAAAGTAATAAATCTCATACTTTTAATAGTAATCATCATAATAATAATTATTCCAATAACAACAATAACTATCGTAACAATAATAATCATAATGGTTATTCAAATAACAATAATCATAATAATAATTATTCAAACAACAGGTCTAATTCTAGGCCATCATACAATAATAATAACAATAATTACAACAATCAACATAATAAAAAACCACATTGTACTTATTGTGGTAAAGATGGTCACCTAACTAATGTTTGTTTTAAAAATCAAAATGATAAGAAGCCCATCAATAACAATAATCAAAATAACTTCAAATCTCAAGGTAATCAATCTCATCATGCTTTTAATGTTTGTTATAAAGCTTCTCACATGCATTAGAATGGATTATTGATAGTGGCGCTTCTCATCATGTTACATCTCATAGAGAAGTATTTGATTCTTTGCAACTTGATACTACTAATGTTCCTATTCAATTAGCTAATGATCCTAGTCGCAAAGTTGATGGTTTTGGTGATGTTAATGTTCCAGATGGAAAGTTACACAATGTTCTTTATGTTCCCTAATTGAAATCTAATCTTCTTTCAATTGCTCAATTATGCCAAGATTACAAAGTTGAATTTTATAAGGATGTGTGCTATATTATTGATCCTAACAATTATTATGTTGTTGCTAATGTTAAGATGGATCATGATAACTTGTTTAAATTTTATGAGTTTGCCTCTTCAAGGTACTCTTTGAAAGTTAATATTGATTTCAATGTATGGCATGAAAGGCTTGGCCATTTGAATTCTGATTATATTACT
>MU227240.1:153456-168606 GCA_018584345.1 Thuja plicata | reverse complement strand
CTTCTTGATAAATTTCATATGAATGATGCTAATTATGTTTCAATTCCATGTGAATTAGGAACTAAGTTAATGATAGATATGGAAACTCCATTTATAGATGCTACTTCTTATAGACAACTTGTTGGAATTTAAATTATTTTACTCTCACTAGACCTGGTATATCATTTAGTGTTGGTTTAGTTTCAAGATTTATGTCCAAACCTCAACAAACTCACTTCAAAATTGCTAAAATAATATTAAGGTATATTAAAGGTACTCTTGATGTAGGTTTATTTTATGATGAAAATTCTGATTTTACATTAAAAAGATTTACTGATTCAGATTTAGGTGGAGACCCGAATGATGGGAAATCTACTTTTGGGTATTGTTTCTTTCTTGGTTCAGGTACTATAGCTTGGAAAAGTAAAAAAGATCAATTTATTTCACTATGTTCTACTGAAGCTGAATACAAAATTTGTACCAATGCCTCCAAAGAATCCTTATGGATTAGAAGAATTCTTGAAGATTTGGGTCTACCTCAACAAGAACCTACACCTTTATATTGTGACAATCAAAGTGCAATAGCCTTGGCAAAGAATCCATTCTACCATGCAAAGTCAAAGCACATATCTCTCCACCACCACTTCATTAGAGAGACAATTGAAGAAAATAAAGTATCCCTCATCTATTGCAAGGGTGAAGATCAAGTTGTAGATATTTTGACAAAGCCTCTTTCTAGAGAGAAATTTGAATTTTATTGTAAAAATTTGGGTTTGATACCCCTTGATGTAAATCCCCCAGGTAAATATTAAAGGGGGGTGTTAGAATATAATCTTTCCTTGGTTGAAACGATGTAATTAAAGGATAAACCAAGGTATCCTTATTTGTATTTGTCCTCTAGTCCAAGTAGGAGGACATGTCACAATTTTGTATTTCCTTTAATAAGGAAAATAGATATTCCCCCTTAAGAGGAATCTCACATTTGTCACACACACAATATGAATGTGGCATTCATATAAGATGGGAGTTACATGAAAACTCCTCCACTCATCTCTATTTAAGAGATGCCTCTCACACACTTGCTCTAATAATCTTCTCTTCTTTCTCACTTCTCGCATTCTCATCTTTCTCTCAATATTGCATTGAGCTCATTGCTCTCATTCTTTATGCCTTGTGCCATATTCATATTCTTCACAAGGGGTTTTTATTTTTTTTTCCCTTTCAAATCCTTGTGTTCTTGTCTTGGTTCTTGGAGCATGGTGATCTCTTGGCTTGTTCTTTGTAGCAATTCCTCACTATCTCTATTTGTTAACTTGGTAAATTCCTTTCATGCTCTCACACTTGGATTTTTTCATTTGCTCTACTTATTTTTTATGATTTCTAAAACATCCATGATATCCACTAGATTACAAAAGGAAAAAAATTGAAACAAAATATACTTGGAGAAGATTATGAAAATGAGACCCATACCAAAAGAAAGAGCACCAAACTAGCTTTCCAACGATGTGCGGAAGTCAAAAAATGCAGCCTACATGAGAAAGATATGGTTCTTGGAGTGCAAAAAGGAACCCTGACTTTGAGTGGTGAAAACCCTGCAAAATGAAAAATCATAAAACCAAACCTGTAAAATTAGATTGGGCTCAGAACCAACTTTCTGACGTTATCTTGTTTTCCCAAAAACTCCTTTGTTTGCTCAAGATATGAGAAAAAAATTGAAGACTGCTCCAAAACAAGAAGAGTCCCAAGAAATCTCGGCTAAAGTTGGTGAAGCTTGACTAAATCTGGTGATGCTGCTAAATATGGCAGGACTGCCAAAAGTTTGGCCAAATTCGGCGGATGTACTAAGAAAAAAATATTTTTTGAAAAAAAATAAATATTTTTTTTTCACCACCTCAAAAAGCGTTCCTATAAAAAGGGTCACAAAGAATTATTTTTTTGCCTCATAATGCAATTGTGTCCAAAGTGCTCCAAAAACAAACTCCCCCCAGATTCACAAAAATTCAAAACAGAAAACCTTTTGAAAAACACAGATCTGAAGAACCAAGGCCAAATCTCTGATGAAGAGGATAGGTGCATGGAGATCTAGAGCTTTGATACCATATTGGAGTTGATGAAAACTCAACCCTACAGCTCCCAAGAATCACTTGCATGAAAACCTGTCACAGAAAGAGAGAAGAAAAATCTATGGACGCCAGAAATAAGAGATCAATGAAATATGAATCATATTGTGTAAACAATGGAGAGAAAACCCTCAATACAATAGCATTCTTAGATAATTAATAATTATAAAGAGATCAAACCTTATAAAGGTGATCAAAACCCGAAAAGGGAAAAACCTAGGTTGCATGATAATAATTAATAAAAATATTAATTATTATATGCCTAAAGTTTAGCTTAAGTAAACTAGAGATAATAAGTGACTTAATAATTAAATCAAAATGCTTTAATTAATAAGTGAAATATCTTATTACTCTAACAATCCCTCCCCTACTAGTAATGGTAAAATTAAGGCTGTACACAATCCCCCTACTCCTGAGTCTGGTAAAAGTAAATATAAGGGAAAGAAGATTGTTACCCCCAAGTCTTTTGAAAAAGGGAAAGCTTTGGCTTTGGATATCTCCCCTTCCAGTTCTGCTAAGGAGGTCTTTGCTACCTCCCATGCTTCTAATAACTCCTATACATCATACCTTGTGATCGATAGAGATATAGACTCAGGCTCCCATTGGATTTAAGGGCAGATTCTCACTATTTCAAACCAGACTAGGAGTACCCTGACAACATCCTAGCTATTACAAGGAATGGTACGGTTGACTTATTTAGGCTCATCAAATGCAATTTCCATGATATCAAGGATATGGGAATAAAACAAAGGGATATGAATACTAAACTTGAAGTTCTAGAAACCAATGGTGTAAAGAAGGGCAACAAGGAGAAGGAACTTTGGACTGAGGAAGAGAAAAACTCTATTGCAAACTTCTTGAAGAAAAGATATAGAGACTATTGAGAAACTCAAAAGGGACTATGAAAGAAAGGTTACTGGTTTTGATGAAAAAATGAATAAAATAAAGGATTCTCTTTAGTCTATCATGAATACTAGCCACAAGGTCATTAAATTAATGACTGAGACCATGAATAACATGGTGGGAAAACTAGAAAATCCATATCAAGATAGGTTAATTGTTGATCTGGACATGGACAAGGAAAATGGTCAAGAGGAATCTATAGGTCTGAGAAATAGGACAAGAGCTAATCTAAAAATCAAGGCTGAGAAGATCCCATAGGGAATCCAGGAGTTGAAGAAAGCAATGCACAACATGAACTAGCTTGATGTAGAGGTGGTTGATACCTTCAAGACCCTGGCTTAGTTCTTTTTGAGTTTGTTGGCTTTTTTTAATCTCTTTGTTTTCAATTCTATTGTTTACTCTTTAGGTAGTTGTCTATCTTGGTTTGCACTGGTTAATATTTTATTTGATTAAGAAATTCTTTTAAAGGGTTTTGGGTGCCTTCAAAACCTATTTTTACTTTAATAAAAAACAAGGTGCAATGGTTACACTGATAGTAAAATATATATATTAATGACATTTTAGTGCTAACATGAAAAGATTTGTATTAATAATTTTCTTGCATATGGAGACATCCGATAAAATAGTTACATTTTCCCTTTTCCATATATGCAAAATAATTGCGTTGTCTAAGTTTCCTCCTCCTCCTCCTCCTATTCTCCTTCTCCTTCTCCTTCTCCTTCTTTGCCTTCTCCTTCTTCTCCTCCCGCTTCTCCTCCTCCTCCTTCTTATGCTTCTTTTTTTCTTCTTCTTCTCCTCCTTCTGCTTCTCCCGCTTCTTCTGCTTCTCCTTCTTCTCCTCCTCCTTCTTTCTCCTCCTCCTCCTCCTCCTCCTCCTCCTCCTCCTCCTCCTCATTCTCCTTCTCCTTCTCCTTTTCCTTCTCCTTCTTCTTGTTCTGAAGTTAATATATTTGGTTAGGCTATTTCATAAAATAAAATAAAAAGTTAAACCTAATGTTAAGAGTTTACAAATCAGATTATTCTACTCTCGAATCTAGATTTTAAAATAAATTTAAAAATCTTCTAAAATTTATAAGTTAAAATAAATTTTTAAATCTTCAACATTTAAGTTCCTGACATTAAATTGATGGGTATATGAATGAGTCCCATCAATTTATTAAAAAAATTCAATCAAATGTTATATATTAAAAATAGGTAAACTGTGGAAGTAAGAAATATTGGAATGATTTATTTAGGTAGATGGCATAGTTTAGCCCTAAAAATAAAAGAAAAATATCATAAGAGAAATTGATCTGGAGAAGCTATCTAGTAGGTGAATTTCTATGCATTAAAAGAAGCATGATATCTATTCACCTTGTGCTTATTCTTCATTTTCATCACAACCCTCTTTCGCAATAATTGTCATTTCCATTTATTTGTTCATTCACACAATCTACAATATTCAATATGCCCACTTAATCTATGTTGCCTAAAAAAATTTCTTCATTATCTCAAATTTATAGGTAGATGTAGCGCCCAAACATATCCCTTTTACTACAATTGATGCCCAAACCACTTATAATATGAAAGAGAATTGAAAAGTTGTATTTCAACTATTCTAATTTTTGCAACCTTTTAAGATTTTTTTAAGGAATTATTAGATTTAACAATAGATACACAATGCCATAACATGAAAGTTAATTCCATTTAAGATACATTGTAACATTTCAGAAAGGTAAGATTCAATTCTAGAGCTACATAAAACAATAAGTAAAGTGGTAAAAGGAAACAATAAGATTAAGGTTTACTTGGAATCGCAAAGTGAATATATGTTGAATTGTGTTATCAAATTTTTTTTTTAACAAATATTTAACAAAAAAATTAGGGAACAAAACCAAAACCAGAGAGGATGAGGTTGACTGATTCTTTCCCATTTCCTCAATTCACTCTTTAAATTCCCAATTTCACAGAGCATTGTATCATTCTTTTTTTTTGGTCAGTAAAGGGAAGAAGCCAAAATATATTTATGTCTAGGTAACACATCTTGGTCCAAAGGAGGAACAATAGGGTTTCTTTTAAATATAACAAGAGAACAATAAACACAAAGCTAAATGAGAGGTACTAGGGGGTCATCTTGAATCGACAATGCATCCGCTAGTCATGGACAACCCCAACATTTCAAATAATGGCAGAGCTCAGATTGGGGTGTCAGACCAAATCCATCTTGACAAATCTTTCCCACCCCCACTAGAAGTGTCAATCAATTTCTCAGAAGAGACATTAGACAAGAGAAGGCGTCTTATACATCAACAGGCTGTAATATGTAAGTTCTAGAAAACCAATATAATATATTTAGATTTCAATAAATGGGAATTTCAAAATTGGAAAAAATATATCTCAAATAGAATGTATAGATATTGCACAAGGGTTTTTCTTAGTCTTGTTTAAAGACAAAGATAGTCGGGACAAAACCTTTAAACACAAAGGCTAGTTTCACAACAACTTAGGCCTGCACATGCAATAATGGACCCTAAAATTTAACAACATGCATGAATTACTCATTCAAATTCATTCCTATATGGGTGTCTCTTAAAATTTTACCCATAGAGTACAGAGAAGCAGAAAATCTTCAATATTTTTGCAATAAAATGGGAATATATTTTAAGCGCTCCAACTTTGAAAGGTATGCGAAGTCCAAACTATGTCTCCTGATGAATTTAGAAATATAACTACCTTGATCCATCAAGATTATCTCCCAATTTGGCTCTTGGGATCAGATGGTCTCTTATGACCACTTACTGGAGGATCTTGAACCTCAACAAGGAAAGACACATGAGCACACCATCTCAACTCAGGAGTTCTCAACAATTGATATGAATCCACAATGGAGTAATTTGGCAAGAAAAAAAGGGTCAGAAGTGTGGGAGTAAAGTCACCATCAGAATCAAACATCATTCCTATTCCCAGAAATAGCCAATCAGGAAGCGATAACTAAGATTTGTGGGGTTCAAGCCATAGAATCCTTTAAAGTGGAGATCAATCTCTTCCTCTAGATTCTATACTAGAGAGTGCTAGACTTCTCTAGCACTAATCATAGTTTTTTAGGCATAACATGCCCTTAGTAAAGTTTATAAAGTTTCTCTATGCGCATCCAAGATGGTTTGAATGGGGAATAGGCAAGCAAGGTCTTTGTGGAGAATGAGATGATCCATAGGATAACATCTTACATCATTCCAAATTCAAAGAAACTTATTCAACTTCCAGGGTTTCCCAAACCATTCTCGGTACCCTTGGGCAAGATCAGTCTATCTACAATCCTACGGAAACCACTCAGGGGAATCCCCATTATGACTGCAAGTTCTCAAACTATCTCTTTCAGGTTACAGGGCTCTCCAGCGGTTCATCTTCCTAGATTTAATCATAATCAAATTGAGAGGCTCTTATTCTAGTGGGTGTAGGAGGTTCAAGAAAGTGTGATTTCAGAATTGGTTGATCAAGTTCTCATAGAGATTGGTCATCCATCTAGGACTCCCTACACTCAATCAAAAGACTTATCTCCCTCACATATTGTAGGGAATACCAATTTTCAAAGCACTACTAACTATCAAATCAGAGGAAATGTAAGCAACGACCCTCCCACTGTGAATTTCCCAGTAGAGGATACCATCACCCATACAATGGGCCCCCCTTCCTTTAACATCTCAGAGGTGAAAAATCCCAGAGTCATAGAGAGCATGGTATCTTCAAAGTGAGATGAAGGCATTCTTCAAACTAAGCTCAGTGATATGTGGCAGTTAGCCAAGACTCAGTAGGAGGGTAAGTCTTCTCAAGAGGCTGTGCAAATAGATAGGGAAAAACTACTATGCACCCCACAAATAAAGTTCAGCAAAAAAATAGCGAAGAGCGGGGGGAAAGGAATCTCCTCCCTAATTCTCAAATAACATCACTGGATGTAGGAAATACTCTAAAATTTTAGAAAAAAAGAGTTGGATGGAAAATCATAGATGGCCTCTCGCAAAATCTTCTCCAACCAAAGGACCAAAAACATGAATGATGTGGGAAATGCTAACAAAATTTCACTAGTAGAAAGAATAAAAGGTGGTATTTCCCATCTCAAGGTAGTTCCTAGGGGAAAGAAGAGAAAAGAGATAGGTAAGGAGTACTTCCATATGGTTTATGTCGAGGATAATGTACATGGATCACCTATTTATTCTAGGTTGTAGGTATTTTATGAACTATTTGGCTTATCATGGATGGCAGAACCTCAGACGAGGATGTCATTAAAGGATTGCCTCCTTTAACATTTGTTGAAACATTACTAGACTTGGACTATCTGGAGGATGAAGAAAGATTGGAGGAACTAGAAGGTTTGATGTTTTCTGATCTAGGAGATCTAGACATGTATTTGAATAACTCCAAGGACATGAGCCCATCCAAAACTCCCTTGACTTTTGTTTCTCTCCAAGATCCCAACATCTCTCTAGGTATTCAGAGATCAACCTCAAGCAAATCATCTCCTGATTGTGGGGATAAGCAGAAGCAAAGGAAAGGTAGGAGATCATTATCAGAACTTAGAATAGAAGATGGGAAAGGTTCAGATCATAGGAAGATCACAACTTATATGCAGGTTGGGAAGGGGAAGTTCCTTACCAAGTCACAATGAAGATCATATCGTGGAATGTAATAGGGGTATAAATGCCCCTAACAAGAAATATTTAGTCAAACATTGCATTTTGTAACTTAAGGAAGATGTAATACTATTACAAGAAACAAAAATGAACAAAGAGTAGATGACTAGGTTCAAAAAGGAATTTGGTTGTTGGTCAGTGGAAGTTGTAGAGGTAGTGAGCTCCTCTGGAAAGATTTCCATAAATTGGAACACAAGAAATATAGTCTTCTCAAAATTGATAGGAAAGACGAGTTGGATGGGGATATATCAGCAACTTAGGCTCTAACTTGTTTGTCCATCATAAATTTTTATGGACCAACCCTTGATAAGAAAAAACTAGAACTCTGGGCTAAGATTAGTTGTTGTCTTGGGGAATGGTCAGCTAGAAACATCATTTTAGGAAGGGACTTCAATTCCATTGTACATCTCTCAAAAAAATGTGGGGGTTCTTAGAAGGAATCATAATTCCAATTGGAATTTAAGAAATAGGTCGATAGTGAAATTGAAAATGAGAATGGGACTTACACCTAGAATAATAGGAGAATGGGATTTAGTAACATAATAGAGAAATTAGAATGATTTTTCTTCCAAGGAGATTATCATCCTTCCGCTTTGACCTTAAAGAATAAATCTCTCCTACTTCAAGATCATACAATTATCCTATTCTTCTTGACATTCTCAGGGAAGGAAAACCCCTACTTTACCCCTTCAAATTTGAGAATATGTGGTTGAAAGATAAGGATATTTCCAAACTAATTGACCAATGGTGGAATGAAAGAAATGAAAAAGGCTCAAAAATGTTTTTCTTTGTCACAAATCTCAAACACATTAAACATAATCTCATAAAATGGAATAGAAACTATTTCAGAAAAAAAATCTCATCAAAAAATTATATTGAGAAAAATGTCAAAGAATTAAATGAGATAGTCATTCAACAGAGGATGACTGAGGAACTATTTGGAAAAGAAAAAGAACTTCTCCGATACTATGAATAAATTTTAGCCAAAGAGGAGATATTCTGGAGGCAATAGCCCAAGGAGACATGGATGGAGGAAGGGGAAAAGAATACTAAGTTCTTTCACTACAGTACCGTGTAGAGGAGGAGCACTAACAAGATTCATAAAATTGTCAATGTCAGTGGTCATACACTAGAAGATCAAAAGGATATCCAAACAGAAATAGTTAACTATTATACTAGGCTTCTCAATAATCTTGAGGGTTCTTATCTCCAAAATCATAGGGAATTGTTGGAGGATATTCCTATACTACTCTCTGAGGAAGAAAACCAAATTATTATGACCAAATTCTCTATGGAAGAGATATACAAGACCCTTGGTCAAATGCCCCTTAACAAAGCTTCGAGCCCAGATGGGTTCCCCCAATTTTATTTCTCCATCGCTGGCCTTCTCTGGGAAAAGAGTTGATTGGTGCACTATAAGAAGCTATATCTTCAGGCAAATTCCTCAATGAAATCCACAATACATTCATAGTTCTTTTCCCAAAAAATGAAAAAGCTACGTGCTAGGATGAATTCAGACCGATTGTCTTTGTAAAACTATCTATAAGTTACTATCCAAAGCTCTTGCTAACAGAATGAAAAAGATCTTGGGGTAAATTATTGGGGAAGAACAAACTAGCTTCATTCCAGGTAGATCAATTCTAGATGGTGTAATCATTGCTTAGGAATCCATCCACTCTATTAAAAAAAAAAAAAAACCAAGTATGATAAAAAACTAGATATCAAGAAAGAATATGACAAGGTGGACTAGAGATTCCTTTCCAAATGTATGGAAAATTTTGGCTTCTTTAAGGATTGGATAAACTTAATTTTCTACTACATCTCGACACCTAAGTTCTTAGTCCTCATCAATGGCTCACCCCATGGATACTTTGAATGCTCTAGAGGAATCAGGCAAGGGGATCTATTATCCACTTTTTTGTTTATCATTATGGATGAAGTCTTAGGGAGAAGGCTTAGTAGTCTTTAGAGTCAAGGCATTCTTAGAGGAGTGGAAATAACCTCTTCGGTTAACCCAGTGACACATCAACAATTTTCTGATGACATAATGATATTTGGGAAAGGCACTAAAGGGGAGTCAATCCAATTGAAAAAATATATTGTCTAACTATGCATTAGCCTCTAGCCAAGAAGACAATAAAGAGAAATCACAGATTTTCTTTTTCCACATCAAGAAAAAACACTTAGCAACAAATTTTGACTACTCTCGATTTCAAGGAAGGAAAACTTCCTTGCACTTACTTAGGAATCCCAATTGAAAAATCAATGAGATCTGCAACAGCTTGGAAACCTATTGGAGAAAAATGTGATAGGAGGATGGAGTCATGGAAATCCAAGTGGATCCCTTGGGCAGACAGAATCATCATGATAAAAGCTACTCTGGCAGCAATCCCAATCTATCTCATGTCTTTCATCTTATTACAAACTAGATGTTACATGGACATTGTGAAGAAAGTGAGGAATTTTTTTTTGCAAGGCACGGACACTAAAAGGAAACTTTCTTTAGTTGTATAGGATAGAATATGAAAAATGATGGGATCCAGAGGGACTAGCATCAAGAACCAACTTCATTATAATCAAGCATTAGGTGCAAAATTATTTTGGAAAGTCCACAAAGAGAAAAACCTCAAATGGGTCATGATTATTAGGGGTAAATATTTTTCCAATCTCAATGAAGAGGAGGTATTAAGAGTGAGGGAATTCCCTAGGGGACCCAAGATTTGGAACTTCATTTCCAAATCTAGTAGCATATTTGAGGAGAAACTCACATGGAATATTAAGGATGGTATTTGAGCTCTCTTTTGGGAAGATTCCTGGGGTGGGTATCCGAGCATAAGAAAACTAATGGAGTTTGAAAGAATCAGTAACATTTGTTCAGAGAAGTGGGGGATCTTTGTCAAAGATTTAATTGTTCCTTCTTCAAAGAATATTCAAGAAGGATCTTGGCAGTGGAAGCATTTTGAGGACAAGTAGCCTTGGCCCGGGAGGATATTGAGAAACTTAGAGCATATTGAATGTCAGATTCTTCTTACTAAAACAAGATAGGGATGAAATAATATGGAATGGAGCTAAATTAGAGAATACAATGTTAAGGAAGGATACGAAAAATTCTTGAAGGAGAACAAAACTAGATTAAAACATAATTTCTGACCCATTTGTGTTGGAATAAGGTATGTCTACCAAAGGAGAGACTATTCTCTTGGGCTGCATTACAGGGTATAATTCCAATAGATGATTGGGTCAAAAGGATTGGCTTCCAAGGCCCTTCTATTTGCTTCCTTTGCCAAAATAGTGGGAAAGATGTAAACCACCTTCTACTGACACGTCCATTTGCATTAGCATGTTGGCAATGGTTATGTGCAAAATTAGATTGGATATCAACACTTCTAAATAACATCTTATATCTTTTCAAATAATGGCCTACATTGTTTAAGGAGAGCTTATGTGGAAATTTTTGGATCATCTCGCCCTCAATTCTGGTATGAGAACTATGGAAAAAAAGAAATAGGAGAGTATTCCAAGACAAAAAAAAAGGCTAAAGTTTCACTCCTCAACAAAATGGAGGCATCCATAGTATAAATAATGAATTCATGCATAGAGGCTCAAAGTGCTCATCACAAGTATTACACCAGTTGGGATGATAAAATGTTGAAGAGTTGGTTCGGCCTAAATGCCCCCCAAGTGTTAGGTAGAGGAGTTAAAGATAATGTCAAAGATAGGGCTAATTGTCTCTGGTCCCCTCCATCTAGTGGATGGTTTAAACTAAATTTTGATGGGGCCTCCAAGGGAAACCCAGGTTCGTCAGGGGCAGGATGCATAATTTATTCCTGTCAAGGTGCAATTTTAGCAAGGATTGCAAAACCTTTGGAAATTGACACCAATAATATGGCATAATTTAAATCCCTACTTATTGGTCTTTTCCTGGCCTTAGAATCAGGATTGGGAAAGCTAGAGATAGAAGGTGACTCCATGATTGCAGTGAATGTGGTAAAAAAAAAGCCACACCAAATTGGAGACTCCAATCTATGTTGGAGGTAATTTTAAAAATGATAGACAAATTTGAAAAGATAATGGTCAATCACATCTATACAGAAGGGAATTATATGGCAGATGAATTGGCAAAGTAGGGAGCAACATAAATAAATTTTAAATATACATATACCACCCCATAGTAGTCCTAACAGTAGGGTCATCCTAATCATAGGTGCAGGTCATAAATTCCAAGTAAGTGGCTTTTTAAAATTCAAAATGATGCATTGGAAGGAGAGTCAAACAAAGTGGACTTCACTATTTCAACCAAGAAAGCATTTTTGGGGTTGATATCAAGGATATGCACCGCCATTCTTCACCTAGAACAAGAAGGATTTAGATAGCTTGGAGTCAAATCACTCATGTGACAAAGAGAATGTACATTGATGATGATGGGATATACATACCTCCTCATCTTTGATTTAGTAAGTCATGTTAAGAAGAAATCATATCCATTGGCTAAATTTAGTAACAAACAGTTTTAGACTTAGTTGCTTTGGGCCCAAAATTTGTTGGTAAGACTACAATGATGTGAACTAAGTAGTACAAGCTACTAAGGCACGCCAATTGCTGGACAAAGAAATTCAAGGTCTAATCACAAGTTGCATGTTAGTCAAAAATGGATAGCTTTATTGGGCTGAGCTTCATTAAAGTGTGGCGGAAGAATAGATGGCTCATTCTACCTTTTACACAATTTCCTTGCAGTTGTCTAGGCTTTGTGTTGGTAGTGGTTCCCTGATCAGCCATCAAGAAGGATTAATCAATATGGATAGTTCAATGAAGTTGAACTCTAACTAGGAGCAGATGGATTTTGACACTCCAATCAATGAGCAAAGGCTTCAAGCAATATTTAAGTATAAGCACCGACTGGTTCTACACACAATGAGGAAGGTTCTAGGCTTCAATTTATTATGCAACAACCATCACCATAGAGTTAATTCAAACATCTTCCAGGCTACTTAGCTAGCATCTTGGTAGCAGGGGTGCATAAGATAATGACAGAGGAAATGTGCCACGGGTTGTTTGAAGATGACTACCTAGTGGGACTGCATGAAGCCATTGTTAACATCTATGGAGACCTTACTATTTCACTTCCATGTGATCAAGCAATGGTGATGAGGGTGGGAGAGCCATTCCTAGGACTTGGGAGAAGTCAAAGGAGAAACATATATGGTGGCCTACACAGGAGGTTCTTCATCTTGTAGGGGTGGGAATGGGAAGATTGCATTATCAAAAGAGGTATGTTACAACAAGGAATATCCTTTTTATCTAAATTTCTAGGCATGAAGGATGACCTAGATGAACCCTTCAGAGATGACCTAGATGAGGATCTGGACTAGGTCTACTAGTACATATACAATTAAAATTAGATGGCTTGGGAAGAAAGGACTCATCTGATAATGAGGATGATATTGGAGAGGAGGAAGAAGAGGAAGAGGAAGAAGCTGAGGAGGAAGATGAAGTAGAAGATGATGAAGAAGAAGAAGAAGAAGTAGGGGATGTAGAGGCAGAGGAGGATGTGGATGAAGAGGAGGCTGACACTAAAAATGAATAAGAGTCAAAGGAAATATATTACTCAGAAAGTGTGGCCTCGGCTAAGGAAAATGATGGAAGCACTTCCTCTTCTTTGGATTAATCCACATAGATAAGTTCACTCTAGGCCATTTTGTACAAACTTAGCTCAGATTTTTTGAAGCTTGTTCTTTATTTCCAAAGTGTAATAGGACTTTTTCTAAGGAATGAGAGTGGTTAGACACTACATTCTGTCCCTCTAACATTTAGACCTTGTATTTGGTGGCTAGGAGCAGTTAGTAGCTCCATTTTGGTTATCTTTCAGCACTAAGCAGGTTGGTTTAGCTGTATATGCAGACATATCTTATATACTTTTTATTATTATTAATATAAAAACTTTGACTTTGGCCCCTAATTCATAAAAAAAACATATATAATAAAAGGTATTAAAACTAGGGAACATGTCAACCAAGAACCATATTAAGGTATCACTAGAAATTAGTTTATCAATGTTTGTTTATCCCACTACTAGTATATTTAACCCCTATTTTTGACCTAAATTTTTGATGAGGCATTATATTTATTTGTCTTGGTCAGATTATAGAAGGAAAATTTTGATTTTTTTTAGGTAATGCCCGTGTTCATCATAATTTTGACGAACACCTATGTTAGTCAGAATTTTTTATGAACACAGGCATTACTTAAAAAAAAAAGATATCATTTCATTATGTTTCCTTACGCATTTCAGAGACTATAGAGGGCATAAAGGGCAGAAGAAGTGAGGGAATGAAGGTCAGTGAGGGAAAAAGTAAGATCTACACCCACTCCAAGCTTTCAATATGTGCATACAGTAAGTTCAATTGCTTTGACTTTGGCACAGGCATGGAGGAATCTAGTAAAGATTACAGATCTTGGCCTTCCACTAGTGGTCAATTACACATGCTTTTTAAGTTTCTAAAAATATTTAACCCCTTTTGAATCACTGCCCTTTCAACATCTTCACTTGATGCATATGTTGCGCCAAACATTCTATGAGACAATCATTCATTTGGGCATTCTATGTAAGAGGCCACGCGCCTGGTCTATGCATCCACATCCTGCATACTGTTAGTCATCATTGTTGAGTAGTTGTGTATAATTATTCATATCAACGGGGTTGCACAGTTATGGGCCATAATTAACCAAAGTTACCCATATGTGTTGAAATCCCTAATCAAGCAGTTAATCTAATTCATAGTTCTCTTCTAGAGAGTGTATTACATTCATTTGGTTGAGAATGATTTAATTTAGAAATTGAGTGATACTTTTTAATATTATATATAGAGTACAAAGTAGGTTGCAATACGAGGAGTTCTGCTCCATTAGTCCAAACTGATAATCACCATATGAAAGGATATAGTTTGAATATCTTCCTATCCATAGTATCGCACATCATAGTATCAAAAAATTAATTACATAACTTGTTCATTCCTATATCCCTTTAACATTTGAACTAGTTTTAGCATAATCACCCTCATAAGTGCCAATTGGGGGCTCAATCTCATCTTTTGTATAAACATCTTTTACAATGGGCTGATAATAGGTGTATGCACCCTAAAATGGTCGCCTAGACTATGGGCCCCCATATATCAATTTATCAAATTCCTGAATCAATGCTTTGCAACATTTTAATTCAAATCAATAAAAAAATTGAAAAAGAATAAGCATAACTATGGGCCCCCTTTATTTTATGGTGTTGTTACTTCCTTCTTTATGCTTGACTAATTTTGCACAACCATTCTGTTGGTCATCCTAGCCTCTATGCCTTGATGTGGGCATGGTTTTGCTACATTAAATTGGGTAAGCTAACATCATATTCATCTTGACCTTTATGTCTTTGATGCTTATGTTAGAATCTTTCCACATTCCAATCTGATATAAATCACATTCATATCTTCATAG
>MU227240.1:123483-144369 GCA_018584345.1 Thuja plicata | reverse complement strand
ATTTAGAAAGAGTGATCCCAAATGCAGGTAAGCAGAAGAAAGAACTAGGTGATCCCAAATGCAGGTAAGCTATAAACTTGAAATGGTGACTAGGTTTCACAAACCCTTGAAGGCTTTAATGAACTCAAATATGGAAATGTTTCCCCCAACAACCCAAGGTGACATGAATGATGTTTATAGGTTGAATTCAAAGATAGTCAATATATTTCAAGGTCATTTTCAATCCCTAAGGCACCCAACTCCCAATCTTCTCACAAACTGCCAGAGACCTAATTGTCTAGGCTTGCAGCGACTGGAAACAATTTATAACTCCTAACTTCTCCAAAGAATCAAAGGAAAAAACAATTGTTTCAGATACCCTCTATCCCTTTCTTCAACATATCAAAAGCATGCAATAGGTTTCTTTGGGCCTTATACTACTGTCTACCCACTGTGGCTTGAAAAGTGCACAAAATGACTCCAATTAATAAAGCAACTATATAATTCCTTTGCTCTTATGACCCCAAATCATCAATAGTATTTAATTATGTCCTCCAATGACTAAATCCCAAAGGAATTAGACTCACACCTGCTGGAACCCCAAAAGCCCCAAATTTGACTCCTCAAACCCTTATTTCTAGGGCTTTCACAATGTCCTATTTCTAACCACTCCTAGGTAGAACAGGTACTTGATTAGAAAGACATGATAGGACATCCCAAATCTTAAAATACACCCCTCACTTTACTAGATCACCCGCTGCTATACCTATACCATCAAATTCAATTCAATTTCTTCATTTGCTGACTGTGATCACTCTTTTCCTCTATCTCATCTGCATATGCATGGTTATAGACTATGATAAAAGGTTAAATTAATCTCATTCCATGGATCCTAGGTCTTTGAGTCCATGGAATGGTTAGTATTCATGAAATGAAATTAAACAATTAAGGAAATTTGTGCAGAACAATGTTATAACACTGCATTTGAAGGAACCGTCATACTAAGTGACTCTCAAAACATTCAAAAATGTTCAATGTTACCTCCCAATGTATATTGGATCCTTTGTATACTCTTACCAAGAAAAACTCACATGAATCCCCACATACAAATCAAAAAATGAAAATAAATATAGTCTTTATTGAATTTTCTAGTCACTGTCTGTACAGATCCTGGCTTCTCCGCCTTTCAATAAACTTCCTCATACAATATATAAACTTACTATAACCATAAGCAACCAAGAGAAAGTTTTCAAATATGCACAACATGGGCAACTTTCAAATTTTCATCCCATTTTAAGTTAATGGGTAACTAATCCACAACATGCATAACTCAAAGATCTAATCAATGACACATCTAAAGTCATTCTCACATCAGTAATTTGCATATTGAGATATCAAAGAGAAAAACTTTATAAAATAAATGACTCAAACATCAAATCAATATCAAATATAATTTTCTAAACATGTCCACATCCAAGTACGTACTATAGTCAAGAACCAAATAAGCATCAATGAGACAAGAAACAACCTCTTAACATCGAACCATATCACCACCCAACCATGAAAAATATGATTATGTCATGTCAATGCATAAGTATACCTACATAACCATGACACCATAATCATCACTAACATTGTATATTCACTCACAAATTACCCATATGAGACTCCAAGTCTCAAACTATGTCTAATCATCTCCTCAAACTAATGAAACCTTGTGTGTATGTCACCATGACAATCCAACTCTAAAATCACCTCTTAACCTATACTAGGAAGTACCAAATCTCATAATCAATTGTACCATCATAAATATCTCGTATAAACATGCACTCCCTCAAGGTTTTCCTCTCAAATCTTCTGGATACTCCCACAATCACACCCCAAATCTCAGGCACCTAAAGTGATGGAAAAATATAAACAACTCTCCATACTCATCAAACTAATAAAAGAGCATCCCTGTATAAACTGTGAATTTTTTTTTAAAATAAAACATCTTGTCATTTTTTTTACCTTTGTTACAGTAAAAAATGATCAGAATCGTATATAAACGATGAACTTTCGTCAATGTTTCGAGGACAATTTGTCGATCAATTTCTCGTTTATATACGATTCTTGTAGTTTCTGACTGTAACAAAGGTCAAAAAAATGACGAACTGTGAAAAAATGATGAAAGGGCTTAGGGTGAAAGGTGCACACAACATCTCTCACAACGCCCTTTTTTCTGACCTTTTGGTCATTGAATTTACGACAAATATGCCAGTCGTGGAAAGTTTTGACAAAAAAACTTCCACGACACCTTTGGTCAATTGATCTACCTTTTCCAGTTGAAAAATTTACCTATGCTCATCGAAAAATGGGAAAAATTTTATTAGTGCACGTAAGGTAGCCAATACAAAATCTCAACAATACTAATCTAAAGCAATTCATAGAAGATATCTCCACATCAAAACAGACAAAGTAGATTGTCCAACTTTAAACTAAACTTCTAAAAGTAAAAATAAAAGTAAAGCTTTCCTTTTTATCTGAAAGATGTCTATATACCCCAACAAAGATCAATTCTTCTTCTTCCTGGAACTACACCTAGACTTTGCTTCCTTTTTCCTTGGACGTGGAGATCTACCACTTTTAGAACCATCTTGGTACTCTTTTCTGCTTCTTATGGACCTCCTCGAGCCCTCACTAATACATTATACCCTAAAAATTGACCAACATCTCCCACGAACAATTAAAATTCTTTTTCTTTGTCCGTTTATTGAAGAAAATTTTTGATTTTTTTTAAATTCATGCCCATGTTCGTCAGAATTATACCAAACCTAGGCATATAACTAAAAAAAAGGGGTGATCACTTTCATTGTTTTATAATTTCATTTTGGTTTAATTATGTGTTGTAGAGAAGAGGCCGAAAGGATTAGGGCATCATTGTGCAGAGGGGAGGCCGAAAGGATTTTATTGCGCGAAGAGGCCTCATAAATTTTGGAACCTAAGTGTTGGATGCTCTTCAATCCAGTGTACAATAAATGATTCTTATTGGGGATCATTACAATTTATCACCCAATGGCATGTCACAAGTTGGAGCGCTGGTATGTATGCACGCTCATATATGTATATTAAAATTCACATCTCTGGGTTTAGTAATTTATGGACATCCATCAATACACACAGGTATAGAGGGTTTCTAAACCAAGGAAATGACTAGGTAGCGAGATGCACAGACCATGGATTTGTTGAATAATATCTAGAAACTTCTAGGATAATGCAATTTATAGGTGAAATCACTACATCAAAACAATGGATACCATGGCAGTGATATATGCAAAACGTGGAAGCTTAGGCCCAACATGTTAACTGTCTAACTCACGAAATGTTCTATTTGACACAACCCCTGAATAAAATGTGGTCTCAAGCATTGACATGATTTCAGAATGCATTCAAAATGGATGATTTGAAAAGTATTTGGAGGCTTTCAAACAAATTGAAATCTCCAAACTAAAAACCAGAAACCACAGATTTTACAAAAGAATCTCATCAATGAGGGAGTTTCCCTAATTTATGGTAAAATAAATGAAAGAGAAAGTCGATAAAATTATCACAGGCTTAGCAATGTAGGCAGGGAAGCATGATTGACAAATGCAAGATCTAGGGCATATTATATGTCATTTTGATTATCTATCTTTTTATTCTTTTGTATGGTGGAAACATAATGAATACCTAATTGCATACTTTTCTCTCATAGGGTTATGTGGAGAAGAAGGGCCAAAACCAAGCTTTAATTTCTCCATAATCTAGAGAAGTAGGGTCAAAACCAACATATTCATGCCTTTTCCCATTTTCATCCACACATAAGGTGGAGGGATTCACTCCTATCCAGCAACTCCCCATGTGCGTGGCCATTACAAGGCACCACTAATGACTGTGGCCCTTCATTGTCCCCTCTCTGTCTACAAGCCAGTATGATATAAAATCAGAATAATGTAACTCAAGCAAGCCCATTTTTTGTATCAGATGGCATCTACATGGAGTAGAATACTTATAAACAATACTTAGTTCTTTCCCCACACAAAAGAAGAAACTATTCACCTAGCCTAGAAAATTTTTGGCTCCATCTCTTCCCCAATAACCGTGCCTCACAGGGATGACAGAAATCTAGGCCAAAATTCAAGGCCCCTCTAATAGTTTGTTTCACTTCACGCCCAACCCAACATGCCCTACTCCACTCTGGTTTGTTTCTTCATTCCCATCCTCTAATGTTTTTGCACATGGGGCAAAATTCCCAAAAATACCCCTTGGAAAGTCCATATCTTCTACCTTCTCTCCATGACTCTCTAAGCATCTCCATGTGCAATTGTCCTCATGGAAAGCCTTAATGGGAGACATCTCTTCAAAAAAAGATGGAGAAATGACCATCACAATCACAAATAGAATCACCAACATCTAAATGACCAACACTCTGGTTTTATTCGACACAGCCTGCACACTCATCAAACCATACTACGCAACAATCCTTAAAACATTTTTTTCAGATTCCTCTACCACCATTTACCATGGTCCTCTACTGTAGCATTTTATCAAGTTATGATGATCGAATCCTTTTTCCCTCCTGCAAAAGGGGAAGAAATTTGTGTGCAGTAAATGAGAGAGAAAATGCATGGAAATCCCATTTACCAACTTGTAGCCCGTACGTAACTAAATTAAGCCAAGCACATCTCTAAAAATGCATAATCCTCGCCTTCCAATGGCATAGATTATTTTCAACCATTTCATAGAGTCCTTGGTGACTTAGATACAAATGTTTTCCTTTTCATAGAGTCCTTGGTGACTTAGCTACTAAAACTTATAAAGTTGTTTTCAGATGAGTCTCTAATTATTTTTCTTTAAGTTTCATATACATCTTTGATCAATAAAGATGTCATAAAATAGATTGAATGATGATTAAATATGAATATAGATGTAGAGAAAAAATGATTCCAAAAATATATGACAATAGTTACAAAGTAAGAATTTTTTACCTTCCATTTTCTCTCCACTCGATGAGTGTATGCACTTATCTCACATCCAAATCTAGTTAATATAGACTCTTTTTGTGTCTCATTCAAGTTGATCATGCAAACTAATATCAAGAATTCAAACTGAACAAACATTAAGATCTGAAACACTAATTGAAAAATAGATGACCAGTAAAGCCATTTGAAACAAAGGGAATACAATTACTCTTAATGAAAGATCGTACACAAAAATTGTAGTTGCACACTAATCGATATCTCACTGTGTCCTTGTTTTGAAGCAAAGAATTTTGGACCAGTGTGTTTAAGGTAGTTGGAACTATTCAGTTCTCCATTATCATCAGTGCTCATCAATAAGATAATTGTAAAAATTACAATAAATCATTATATGTTTTAGGAGCCATAGTGAATAACCATGACATCCTTTTCAGATTCAGACAAGTAATTCTTTGATTCAGACTCTATCCATGCATTTTTTTTGTAAGCGTTTATCTAAGATTTCTTTGATTAGTTTGGATTTTAAGTACAAATTCTTCATATTATGGTATATATTTTTTTTCCTTTTTTTATTTTTTATTTTTTATGAATACTGTGTTAAGTTTGATGAACATATGCATCAGTTTCTATTAAATTAAAAATATATGCACATCAGTTTCATTTCTTATTTACCTTATTGTGATTCTCCTCTAAATATTATCACCCATAATTTATGGATAATGGCTTGAATGCAGGTGTGGATTTCAAGTTGAAGTTTCTGACTGTAGGAGGGAAAAGAATTAAGCTAACAATTTGGGACATAGCTTGGTGTTTACTACAAAATATTACCCACTGTCATACTAGGAGTAGGAGTTTTCTTGATCATTCAATGGTCATTTTTCCTTTCATACATAATTATAACATGCTTCACTGTTGTGCTCTTTATAACAATAACTTAATTACACAATCACATAAACCTTCCAATTTATCTTTTGACTTTGATGGGGCCTTCCCTTCCTTTGGTCTTCACTGAATGTCTTCATACCTTGATTGATGATCCTTGGTGCTCTTGCACCATACTCCCCTCCTCCAAGGAAACTCTTATCCCAAGAGTTAGGCTTATTGGTCCTCCTTACTATCCTTGAGAAGAATCTTTCATGATACAACTTTAATTAAAGTCAACAATACATTTCAATATTAGACATTTAAATTGGATTGAGGGGTCTCTAACATCAACACAACCAAAAATTCTATATTATAATGAAGGGAAGAGTTTTAAGTCATTCCCGTTGTCCCTTGTCACTTGAATAGATAGAATTATGTATAATGTTTTGAAAAAAATTGATATATAATTCGATTTAATACACAATCGACAATAAGAATAAAAGATTTTGAGGTTTAGCAGAGCATAACCAAATCAAAGAAAACATTCCAAGAGGAGGAACAAGGGTGTAGTAAATTTGGAAAAATGATATTTAGTCTGTATGCAACAGAATAGGAGGAGTTGAGAGGAAAATGTTCTTAATAACATAAATTTTATATGGAAACAGGGGAAGTTGAATGCCATCATTTGAGTTGTTTATGTATCATCTAGTGAAGGAATTTGAAGAATAGATGTTTGATCTTATTCAAGCTGTCATGTTAATATCTATATTGTAATGTCCCTATTGAGACTAAATAATATAAGTATATGATTGTAATGCTCTAGTATTATTGTAATGCCCCCTTGAGGAATTGCTTATGGTATTTTCTATGTTTCAAATGGTAATGGACTCCTTTATATATGGATTGAAGGTCGATTATGTTATCTGATTTGAATGGTAAGTGTGAATTAAATGGGTTATGTCAAGATATATCAATTCTTTCTAATATTACTACCCTTTTTATTGATTACTATTAAGTTTTTTTCCATTCTGATATGAATTTGATAGGGGTTTTATGATTCAATCCAATAGATTTGATAATGGTATTCAAAATTATATGACCAAAAGATCTACAACTTCTGATTATAGTACCAATCTGATAAGAGAGCTAATATTTCTTACTTATGGACTGTTCCAAAGATGGATGCAAGCATATATATAAGAGAATGTATTTGCTATTTCATAAGATTGGGGACATCCTTGGTATGACAGAATGGAATTTGTGATGGAGTAGGGCCTGATATAGTATTCAATATAGAGTTTTTTGTCTATTTTTGAGTCAATCCTAGGAACTCTAATGGGAGCTAAGTCTGATTGGTGTATATCTTTCCTCTAACAATTCCTTACCAGTTTCTTTGATCGATTTTGTGATTCGGACCTTGCAACCCAAAATTGAGACCCATTCTTATTTGGCTATCTAGGATAAGATAGGAATGGTAATGAAGCATTTTTTTTCTTTGATATTGTGTCTGCAGTTATGATGTTATATATGATATAGTGATGACTTCTAGCTCCTATTCAATCAGTCTCAAATATGTTGTATAATCTATTTATTTTCCATGATATATATATATATATGTATATGTATATATCCTATTCCTTATTCCATGCCAACGTAGAGATCATATTATTGTTACCCATCCCATGCCATCATGTATATATGTTCTGAGCAGCAGTATTCCTCCTGTCGCAGGAATCATCTTTGGCTTGACTATGTATTATATGATACATTCCACTTCTACTGACTTCCCGTGATTCCCAATGCAATGGTACAAAAAGAACAAGTATTTAAAAAAGTATAATAAAGTCATGTTAAGATTTTGGCATTAAGAAAATTCAAATTATTATAGAAAAATAAATATAGAATATAGAATTAAATATAAATATAGAATATATATTGTAATGAAAAGTACAATTTATTAGTTAAAAGATTTAGTTAGGAAATTATGTAAAAAAAATGAGTTTTTTTTTCTGCAAGCTCTGCCTAGGGGGCAGTACCCATTATATTGCATAAAAAATAAATTACATTGGTAGCAAGAACTACACTTTAAATAACCTATAGAGATCAGTGGTATAAATACATTATACCCTTGCCAATCTCCAACACCCTAACTCCTATTTCCTTGGGAAAAAGGTCCCTGTTTGCCTGAACAAAAGGCTTCAAACTTAGCCAAGTCATATGCCTTCACGCCTATTTTGAAAAGTGACCATACTTTCTTTATCAATGTCTTTTTGCCTTCTACCTCCAGTGAGAAAAAGCCCAGCAAGCCGCCACTTGAAAGTTGCTAGTCAATGCTATCCATCGCAGCTGCCACTTCTGAATACACATCATCCACTACAATCCTGCGGGCTAAACCAACTGCATGCAGGGGGTGGCCGAATATTTGTATGACAGGTTGAAACAAATGTGTAATCAACCTTTCATCATGCACATGGTTTTCATCCCACTAGTCACCTCCCAGCAGTGAAATCATAGTAACTTTATCCTTCTCATTGACCCAGCTAAAGATTCTTTCAATATGTTGGGGATTCTGACAACGCCTCCACCTTGCCACATTTGCAATTGATGCCCAGATAATTCACCATCTTCTGTGCAAAAATCCCGAATGTAGAGAGACCATAAATAGCAAGTTTTAGCACTCCAATGATGGGGACTCTATGTGAAAAGGAGTAGCCTACGGATGCCTGTCTGCAACAAGTGTTAGAGTAATTATCTGTTTATACTTATTAATTAGATCACTTTGATTTAATTATTAAGTTGTCTACTAATCTATTTTACTTAAGTTGGCTCTTAGGTGCATATAATTAATATTTTATATTAATTATTATGTGCAACCTAGCTTTTTACCTTTTTAGGGTTTTGTTCACCTTATAGGTGGAACTCTTGTAATTATTGTTAATTATCTTGGATTACATTTTTCTCTCAAACCGCTGAGATTTTATAAGCTTTGTTTTTTGTCTCTTTGGCTTCCTTCAAGCAACAGGTCATTTGCATGCAGGTGTTCTTGGTGAACTGTGGATTTGTCTATCTCAAATCCTACATGGTATCAGAGCTTTCTTAATGCTACCTAGTCTAGAGGCCTTAAAGCCGTGATTCAAAGATGAAAACCATAGCTTCTCTAGGGTTTTTTCTTCAATCTGGAGGAGGCACATTTTTTTAGAGCAGTTTGAGCAAAAACAGACACCACCATCGCACTCAGAAGGCCTGAGAGACTCAAAATTCAGATAAATTTTGCATTTTTTGGCCACAGTGACCTCTAGGAAACATTTTCTCCCTCCTAGGTCATACGACACGTAAATCAAGAAAAAAAATTTAAAAAAATCTCAAAAAACTCCCATTTTAGGGCTTTTCCAGGTGATGTCAGTCGCACCTCCAGTGTGCTACCACCCTGATGCCACCGCGGCCTGACCCGCGCCCGACCCCCGCCAGCACACCACCAGCTGGCCGCCTAGCAGCCACTGCCGACGAACCACCACCTAGTCGCCACCTCCACCGGCCAGAGCTGCCATCTCTCCGCCCACCAACCACCACGACAGGTGATGTTAGTAATCCAGTGCTGATGTCATTTTCCTGGCAGAAATTCAAAATTTTTAGCGACCTCATTTTTTCTGGCAACTGGAAAAATTTTCCAGCGAGATAGACTTGTGACGTGCAGATGGCAGTCAAATTTTTTCCTAGGCATTGCGACGGTCGTTTGATTGTCAAATTTTTTGTCATGTTTGGTTTTTTCCATAGAGCTCTTTTTCAGAGGTTCAGTTGGTTTTTTGGCCATAATGTTTGCATACGGTGTCCGCTTTTGAAAAATGAAATATCGCCAGAAATCTATTTTCGAGCTGGAGATGATGATGCTAGTTTTGTTTGCTAATTAATTTGTTTGAGCTCCTATTTTTGGCATTGAAGTAGAGGCTTCAGTTTCCTCCATCTCTGCATGTGGCATCCAAGTTTTCCTCTAGTTTTTTTTGTGCTTTTTATAGTTGTTTCTTTGGTGTACAGGGGATAGGATTATATACACTGTGGGGGTGCATTTTCCTTTCTGTAATTTACTTCAGAAAAGACCCTTTTGCTTCCATATTATTCTTCTCTCAATGTCAGACCCCTCTGTGGCTCGACTAACACCACACAATTATCACACCTAAAAAGAACACATGACTAGGCTACTTATGTCACGTGGCTTATGGTCATGTCTGGATGAGTACCAACCTATCTTGCAATGCCCCTTTGAGGTTCTTCAGCATAGAAATAAAATGGATGAAGCCATGGGCTTGATTGCACTGAACATCTCCGACAATATCTTGTTTCACCTAGATGGTTTGACCACTCCTCAGGCTATTTTGGGCAAGTTTTCAAATTTGTTTGGCATAGTGAATGAGTTCTGGGCACTACAACTTGATGCAAAGTTGAGTACTTTGACTCCTACCAGCTTTCCCACTATGGAGGACTTCTTGATGAAGTTCAAATCTCTATGTTCAATTTTGCAGGGATGTGGGAGAAACAAGATAGATGATGAGTGTATCTTCCTGATACTCTCAAAGTTGAGAGGAAAATATCAGATCTTTTCTTCCACTTTCTACTCCACTATGGATGCTTTGGGTTCTAGACACACCATGCCTTCTTTTGAGACATTCTATGATCAGTTGACATGGGAACAGGAAAAGATCCAACAGATGGATGCTTCTAGCTCTTCAAGCCAAGCATTGGTTTCTCAGTCTTCATAGGGGAAGCCAAAATAGAAAGCCAAACCAAAGAAATATTCAGTAGGCAATGATTATTCCTCCAAACCTGCACAGAAACCTGATTCAAAACCTCTAGCTAACCCTTCCAAGGGTAAATCTTCTTTGAAGTCTACTGAGTCTACCTCCAAGACTAAGAAGAAATCAGTTGAGACCTATAGTTTTTGTTGAAAGGATGGACATCCCATTTCCTGATGTTGGAAATGTTTGGAGGCTTTAGAGGAAGCCATGCAGGAGTATCACATTTCTTCTCCTCAGTCCACATCCTCCCCTGTAGGGAAAGGTCATGCTCTTACTCCACAAGCAATGACTTTTGGGCCCACCTAGATTTTGGATTCTAGTTCCTCTCGCCATATGACTCACACTCAGTAGTTGGTCACCTCACTTTCTCCTTGTGCTACTTCACAGATAGCTGTTGGGAACTCATCACATCTTTTAGTTTTGGGTTCGGGTTCTATTGCATTAGCTGGGGGTTCTCTTCAGGATGTTCTGGTTGTCCCTGACATCTCAAAGAACCTATTGTCCATCTATCAGATTTGCCATGCTGGCTCTGGTAAGACAATTGAGTTCTCACCACAGGATGTGGTTATTCAGGACTTACACATGATTCTGATTTGATTGTGGCTACTAGGAATGTTGACTCTACATCCCGCCTATACAGATTTGATGGATTTGAGCCTTCTGATGGTACAGGTTCCTGTCTTATAGCACATGCAGATTTAGTGAGCATACTTTGGCATGAGTGTTTGGGCCACGTCAATTATAGATATCTTTAGCAGATGAGCACACAGGCACTTGTTCTTGGGCTTCCTCAGATTTCTTGCACTGATGGTGTTTGTCAGGGTTGTATTCTTGGCAAACAACATAGGGATCCTTTTCCTCAGGGACGAGCTACTCATGCTTTGGCACCATTGGAGTTGATTCATAGTGACCTCATGTCATTTCCTACTCCTTCCTTTTCTGGTGCCAGATATGTTCTTTCTTTCATTGATGACTTCTCCAGATGCACATGGTTGTAGTTTTTGAAGTACAAGTCTGATGTCTTTGATTCATTTTGATTCTTTAAGACATTTTTGGAGAAGCAATCTGGTCTTTCTATTCGGTGGATACACACAGATAATGGGGGGAGTATGTGAACCAAGCTTTTAGGGATTTTTTCTCTGTACATGGTCTTCAACATTAGCTTTTAGTGCCCTACACCCCTCAGTAGAATGGTGTGGCAAGGAGAAAGAATAGAACACTTCAACTAGAGATGACTAATTGTATGATACAGTCTAGGTCCATGGATTCATCCTTTTGGGTAGAGGTAGTCAATTGTGCCAACTATATTCAGAATCAGATGCCCCACAAGGCAGTTTGAGATATGACTCCTGAGGAGGCTTAGTCTCATGTCAAGCCTAATGTATCTTCATTCTGAGTTTTTTTTAGTGAGGCATGGGAATTTGTGCCTGATGCTTAGAGGAGAGAAATGGAGTGGAAGAGCTGACACCTCATTTTTGTTGATGACTGTAAGGATGTTAAGGCATACGGGTTGTTTGATCCTGAATGCAAAGAGGTCCAATTTTGATGGGATGCCAAGTTTGATGAGTGCCTTCCTGTAGTGGATACCCTACTTCCAGAGTCTACTTCACCTATCACTACTCCCTCATCCCTTCCAGTTTCTTTTCAGGATGATAAGGACGATGATCTTGGTGATCCCCATTTACCTCCACCATAGGATCTTCCATAGATTCCTAGATTGGATCGTGTTACAGTTGAGGCTACAAGATCTCTAGCTGGCGACCCTTCCACTTCCCGGCACACCCGGTCTCATATTGCGGGTTCTAGTCTTCTGAGTCATGCTATTTGTGGTGATCCTCAGACATTTTTAGTAGTGATAGGACATACTGAGTGGGATAGTGCTATGGAGGAGGAGTATTCTTCTTTGATGAAGAATCATACTTGGGATCTTTGTTCTCTTCCTAAGGGAAGAAAGTTAGTGCGATGCAAGTGGTTGTATTGTACTAAGTTTGTTGCTGATGGTTCTATTGATAAGTACAAGGCACGTCTTGTTGTGAAGGATTTTTCATAGGTTGAGGGTATTGATTACACTGAGACATTTTCCCATGTCGCCAAGATGAACTCTATTCACCTTGTCATTTCCCTCACAGCTTCTCAGGGATGGCCCATTTTTTAGATGGATGTGAAGAGTGCATTCTTGCACGGTGATCTTACTAAGGAGATTTACATGGAGCAGCCTCAAGGATTTGTCCAGGATTCCTCCTTGGTTTGTAGACTTTGGTGTTCTTTGTATGGTCTCAAACAGGCCCCTCAGGGTTGGTATGAGAAGATGGACTCCTTTCTTCTTTCTACAGGATTCACATGTTGTCATTCTGATCTTACAGTCTACATTCAACATCTTGAGGATGAGTTTTTGATCCTTGTGCTATATTTTGATGATCTTCTCATCACATGTATCTCATCTTCTATGATTCAGGATGTTCAACGTGCATTGATGGATCAGTATGAGATGACTAATCTTGGTCTGTTACACTTCTTTCTTGGTCTATAGATTGTTCTGTCCTTTGGTAGGATCTGTGTTTACCAGCAGAAGTATGCTCTTGACATGCTTCAACACTTTGACATGCTTGATTGCAAGCTTGATCCCACACCTTTTCAGTCAGGTGTTACTTTGTCTACTTCTTGCACTTCGCCTTCAGTGGATCCTACATTGTATTGGCAGTTGGTTGGTAGTTTGTTGTACCTGACACACACTCATCCTGATCTCTCCTTTACAGTTGGCCTTGTCTCTCGGTTCTCACATAATCCTCATGAGATTCACTGGAAAGATGCTAAGCATATTTTGAGATACATTCAGGGCACTCTTATGTATGGTATTCATTACACATCAGGGGATCCTCACATTGTTGGCTTCATTGACTCAGATTGGGCTGGTGATGTTGATGATTGGAAGTCTACTTCTGGCTTTGTCTCTTGTCTTGGCTCTAGTCCTATCACATGGTCATGCAAGAAGCATAATGCTCATGCACTTTCATCTACAGAGGCTAAGTACAGAGAAGTAGTGCATGCTAGTTAGGAGATTTTATGGCTTTGGGAGTCGATGATTGAGTTTGGTTTTCCTCCTAATCGTCCCACTATTCTGTGGTGCAATAATTAGAGTGCTATTCACATTTCCTGCAACCTAGTGAAGCATCAGTACACCAAACACATTGAGCTTCATATGCATTTCATCCGTCAGTAGATTTAGGATGGTGTTCTCTCCTTGGAGTACATTCCCACTGACGTACAAGTTGCTAACATCTTCACCAAACCTTTTGCATCTCTGTGCTATCTTCAGTTGTATTCTATGCTTGGAGTGACAGAATTTGTCCTTGGGGGGTCTTGTTGAGGCCTTCCTTCCTTCATGTTTTTTTCAGCATGTTTTTTCTATCTCTTTTTGGAGAGGGGCTTTTCCCACTGGGGTTTCTCCTTTATATCTGGTTTATAGAGATTTCCTTGTATTGGGTACCTGATCAGGTCTTGTTGCCAGGATCCATTTTTTCTTCTTTCATAGCTGTGCTAGGTTAGCTTACCTCCTGAGATTTTCTTAAGGGGGGATGTTAGAGTAATTATCTATTTACACTTATTAATTAGATCACTTTGATTTAATTATTAAGTTGTCTATTGCTCTATTTTACTTAAGTTGTCTCTTAGGTGCATATAATTAATATTTTATATTAACTATTATGCAAAACCTAGCTTTTTACCTTTCTAGGGTTTTGTTCACCTTATAGGTTGAACTCTTGTAATTACAGTTAATTATCTTGGAATGCATTTTTCTCTCACACCGCTGAGATTTTCCAAGCTTTTCTTTTTTGTCTCTTTGGCTTCCTTCCAACAATAGGTCATTTGCATGCAGGTGTTCTTGGTGAACTGTGGATTTGTCTGTCTCAAATCCTATAATAAGGACTTATTCATGAGACCCGTCCAGTGAAGACCATTGACAAATCTTGGTAGGAGGACTCTGATGCTATAATGCATGCTGACAAATACATCCCGACCCCTCTGCCAACACAAGCATAATTCCTGACTCTATCCTATTCCCATCCTTTTGAAGGAATCTAGATCAGCGGATAAGATATGTTGAATATTTCCTGGCATTAGTTAATTTCAATTTTTTATATTAGGTAAACTTTATAGAATATAATGAGCTATTAGTTAAGTATTTACCGTAAGGTGTTTGTGCATTTTAAATCAAGGATTTTTAAGATTTCAGTAATCAATTCTTTAGTAGTTTTTTGTTTATATGGAGAAAACTTTAAATACACTTGGAAAGGAGAAACACAATTAATATATAATGACTAAGGCTAAGTTGCCCGTTGGGTATTGTTTTTTTTACCCCAAGTTGGATACAACTATCTAACATTACCTTTGTTGAACTCAAAAAGAGAACTTATATAGTCACAAATAGTTGTTTCTAAATCCTTTGGCGTCTTACTGTTAATTTTGCTTTTAGTTTAAAGTTTGCAAGATTTACCTTATTGTGATTGTGCTCTAAATATTATCACCCATAATTTATGAATAATGGCTTGAATGCAGGTGTGGATTTCAAGTTGAAGTTTCTGACTGTAGGAGGGAAAAGAATTAAGCTAACATTTTGGGACACAGGTTGGTTTTTACTACAAAATATTACCCACTGTCATACTAGTAGTAGGATTTGTCTTGATCATTAAATGGTCATTTTTTATTTCATACATAATTATAACATGCTTCACTATTGTTCTCTTTATAACAATAACTTAATCACATAATCACATAAACCTTCCAATTGATCTTCTGACTTTGATGGGGCCTTCCCTTCCTCTGGTCTTCACTGAATGTCTTCATACCTTGATTTATGATCCTTGGTGCCCCTTCACCATACTCCTCTCCTCCAAGGAAACTCTTGTCCCAAGAGTTAGGCTTATTGGTCCTCCTTACTGTCCCGGGATCAATCTGAAACTTAGGGATAAAAAATCTCCCCAATGTAGCCTTCTTTCTCACACCCTTCCAACCTGCATTCACACACAAATCATTAGAAGAAAAGTGTCCATGGGCTGATTTTCTTTGTGGATGATAGTTTTTTCTTGACAATGCCTGCACTTGTGACTCCTTGTGTGAGTCATGTGGACCCTGCCTACTAAGCAGCGATTGACAATTTCATTCAATATTGAAATTACTAAAGTGCAGTAAAGGTATTAAAAAGAACATGGTAAGGCATCACATGTCTTTAAGATATTCATTGAAACAATCATTTCATGAAAAGGTTAGAAAATTGAGAAAATAGAAGCTAAGAGACAACGAGAATACATCAAAGCACAATAACAAGCCATTGTTAAAATAACATATATTGTCAATAACAAAAGAGTCAAATGAAATTCACAATGATTGATGTTATAAGATGTATATATAAATGAAGAGATCTTGTATAGGATAGTGATAAGGTTTTACTTCATATTCTAATGTAAATTCTTGTCATTAGCTAAGAAATAACATGGATAATTGATAGTTCATAAAATGAGTGAGAATACAACATTTACATAAATAGTTCCATACAAGATCTATATTCAAATACCATGTAGCATAAAAAGTACCAAGAACATTTAGGAAAATGAGGAGATGTTAAGAACATGCTATCACAAAATTATTGGTATATGGTCAAAGGAAAATCAGTTACAAAATAGATAAGGCATAATCTTGTTTAAGTGACATTCATTTAATAAAGAGAGTCATTGATGATCAACAAGGAAACAATTCATACATGACAAATATCTATGAATAGAAAGCAACAAAATACTCATAGGACTAGCATTCAAAGTTACAGATTCAAAGTTCTTAAACAAATATATGTATTTTACATAAGGATAGTTCCAACAAAGGGATGGATACAAAGGACAATGTCAGTAGTAAGCCTTATCAGGAAGATGGGTTTCCAATCCTATAGTAGAATGAGAATCATATTAAGGGACTGCCATCAATGATACCAAAGGAACAAAAACAATGTTTTCAGCATTAAATGTTGGTAGAGATAAATGATTCCATTACAAAGTAATCTCTAAAGACATAAAAATGTGCCATAAATAATCATGGAGCAGTACTTATAAACATATATCAATGCTATGAATAGTTTCAGATCTACTATGCATAACAATCAAAAGAAGGTTCAAAGTTGTCATGAAAAGGACAAATACAAAGTTTGATATAGGTCATCATTCAGCTTATTTCTTATTCTTTTCAAAATACTCACATTTTTAGGCACATTTTCATTGTTATAAGAGATCATAAACTATTGCAATGTTGTATTTTGAGGAAGTTCAAGTCACAGTTACAAGTGATAAGAGTGCACAGAAAGCTAGTGTAGTCATGGGGACATACCAATTGACATGGAAGATAGTCATTGACTATTTTTAGCTTAACCCATACATATGAGACAACAGATCAGCATGTGTCAACATCATATACAGTGCAATCATCTAATGGAGAGAAGTAGTTCCATGTGTAAGGACAACATAAGGTACATGTGAAAAGATGACAATGATACTTCCATAACAATGGTATATGACAATGCAATTCCTCCATGTTATCCATTAGCAAACAACAGACCAAAAGTGTGGTTATAATGATAATTTTCAGAGGGATAACAATATGCCATTTTATTGATTTCAATATTATACAAGAGGTCCAACGCATAATAGGTTGTGTTATTACCATGAAAATACTTAAATCAACAAGTTAATAGTGAGATCTCATAAAATAATGGTCATAATAACAAAATTGTTGCTGTGTATGGTAAAAGATAAAGAAATTATCAGAACAGTGGTAAATTTTTTTATAAAGAAAATAGGCCTTGTTTCATTATCTTCTCAACTATGGCGGCCATTGGTGTGTTATTAAGAGATGGAGATTTATAAAAGGGACAAGAACATTATTAATGAAGCTTAAGCATCATAAATTCACAGATGGTTCATGTACAAGCAATACCAAATAAAAACCTGATTTGAGCTTGGAGATACATAATGGGGCTTGAAGAATGCTAAGTATCAAAAATGAGCTTACAAGATAGGTATGATCCATGCTTTTTTCTTAAGATTTTGTTGCATTGGAAGCTTTGAAAAGAATAGAAATCAAACATTATATACAACACATAGTCCCAAATCATAGACATGTGATGCCTTACCATGTTCTTTTTTATAAATTTACTGCACTTCTTTATAAATTACAATTTTAGTAATTTTAGTAAGTTCTAAGAAATGGTAAGGCCTAATGAGCCTAGAGACCTAATTGGTGTATGAATTATGATCTGCCACCAAAGGTTAATAATGCCTTAATAAAGATAATGTTTTTCTGATTGGATGTTTGTCCTAATGATGGATTGATGACTATGAAGGTGATTTGATAATGGACTTTATGGTTGTAGGGATTTCTTAAATTCTAAGTGTGGTATTAGGGATTTCTTAACCTAATGTCACTGTTATTAGTTCTTATTTCCAAGCTATGGGATTTTTCTAGGGTTCTTTGTAATCTCTAGTCATAAGTGGCAACTGGTGATTTGTAATTACACAATGCACTCAAATTGACACTCCTAGTTTTCTTGTGTCTGACTTATGTGGATATTTACCACCAAATCTTTCTTAGAACAATCACTTTATCTCTAACAATGTCGAAGTGGATATTTTATATTTTCATTTTTTTTTTATTTTGTTAGCATTCCTGTCAAATATGGATAGCATTCCTATCAAATATGAATCATGATTAGATTTAATGTACAATGCTTTGCAGTTAAAATCTATTTAATGGATTTACGCTTGATTTTATACAAGATAGTACTAATGCTACTATGTTTATATTTAATGGATTACAACATTAATATCTTAATTTAGAGTATGGGAGACAAGTTTTTGGTATAATTATAGCCTAAATAAATTCCTATGAAGAAAGACCATGTCTGACAATATGAACCTAGAGAAAAATAAGGAGATAATTGCTAGATTATGGGCTAATTTTAAAACAAAAGTTGATGGAAAATGTTATTGTCCTTGCAAAAATTGCAAGTGCTTAAAGAATCGAAGACTTCTAGTCAAAATAGCTGAGAAACATTGTAGAGAGCATGGTCACATTGAGGGGGCACGATTTTTATCCATTGGTAAGTATTTCAATATATTGTTTTAACAATTTATATACATAATAAATCAATTGATGATGAGATCATGGTCATGGTTAATTTAATGTCATCATTTTGATATAGGTTAACCACCCTAGGTTAGATTTTATGGACCATAACAATCCAGAGAATGTGAATTTCCAAGTGGAGGAACATGGAGGTGTGAATATCCAAGGAGAAGATAATGATTTCATGGAAGAAGATGATCCTGCGACAAAGAACACAATTGAAGATGATGTTATTGTCGCAGTTGATCATGTGCCAGAGAATACAATTGAAGATGATAGTACTGGTGCAGCTGATCACGATGATGAAGATGACCTTGATTTACCTATACTTGAGAAGGCATGTGAGACCCTATACAAAGGCTCCCAAACAACTCTTTTGTCTGCTGTATTTTTGTTAGTGAACTTCAAGGTTTTGAATGGCTTATCCAACATAACAATGTCACGAATGTTAAGGTATGTCATATATGTCATCATTTTCACCTATTTTAGTCACAATTTCCTTATTGTTAACAGAGGGTGAATCATGTATGCTAATTATATATTTTGTCGTAGGTTTATAGGTGAGTGTTTGTTACCACCATCAAGCATTCTACCTCACTTGTACTCAGAACTATCTTCCATTATGAAAGATATTGGGATGGAGTATCAAACAATACATGCATGTCCCAATAATCATATTATATATCATAAACAACATGAATTTGCAACAGAATGCCTTGATTTTCATATTATTAGACATCAAACAAATCAAATAACAAAAAAGGTGTCTCACAAGGTTCTTTGGTATATTCCTAGTATTCCACGTCTGCAATGATTATTCAGGTGCACTACCTTGGCATAATTTATGGATTACCATGCACACAATAGAAGTCAAGATGACATTGTGCAAACGCCTATGAATGGTTCTGCATTCAAAGACATAGAGGAAACTTGGCCACACTTTAAAGAAGAACCTTGTAATCTCAAGCTTTCATTGGCAGCAGACGGTGTCAATCCATTTGGAGAGATGAGATCTGTATACTCGGTGTGGCCTATTTTGGTTTTCAACAATAACATTCCTCCTCGGATGTCCATAAAGAGGGAGCACATAATGTTGGCAATGATTGTTCTAGGTATTGTTTCATTTAATAGTCATATAAGTTAACTTATTATAAATAATCTATCAAAATAATCATAATAATTATGTAATGTTTTTGTTCATTCAACCAAGTAAGTACCAAGTTAAAGATATGAATGTATATATTGAGCCCCTTATCGACGATTTGATGGTGTTATGGAATGAAGTCACTATGTATGACATCTCTACACCAATAGGTCAAAGACAGTTTCCATTCCATGCAATGTTTGTATGGACAATACATGATGCCCCTGGGCTAACACATTTTTGTGGTATGTTCTCTTGTTAACACCTCATTTTTGGTATGTTATAGTGCTAACACATCTTTGTTGTGTTAGTAATAACTAAGAGGGGGATGAATCAATGGCCTCAAAAATTTATCCAATTTAATCTAGCAATCAATACTTCTCCAATTATTAAGTCCCTACAAGATGCATGCCTTTGAAATATTTGAAACAAATAACTGTCTGTCGGTTTACCTTGTCTCTCCTTATTCTCCTTGATAACTGATAAGTAGTAAACTGTATTTACTAATACTCAGTAAATATGTAGAGTATACCAATCAATCCATAGATGCATATGTAGAATGTAAAACAATAAAGTAATGAACCATACACATATAACACAAGGATTTTAATGTGGAAACCCTGTTAAGGGAAAAACCACTGGGACCGGTACCCTAAATTTTCACCCTTCTGAAGTGAGCCCTGTTAGGAGCCAACCATGTTAAAGGTTAAAAACACACTCTTAAGTGTGACCTTGTTAGAGGTTTTTCATACATAGGTTATCACTTAGTATCTTTCATCTACGCTACCATCCTTAAATCAGTCTCGTGACTGTCAATATGCTTTATGCAAATCTTACTACCATCCTTGAATCAGCCTCCTTCTTAGACTGTCAATAGGCTTTAGGTAAGACTGATGCTACTATCATGAGTCAACCTTCTGGTAATCTGTTAGGATATACCTCAATT
>MU227240.1:99589-120339 GCA_018584345.1 Thuja plicata | reverse complement strand
GTGTACTTGAGGGTGAAGGAAAGGAGCATCTTATCTTCCCTTAATCATAATCAACACAAATAACAATTAACAATTCAAACCCTCTTAAACCACAATTCTCTCCTTTACATTTTGGTAACATATCATCTATCTACACATCACATCTAAAACATTTTTTTTTATGATACAATATAAGTGCCCTTCCTTGGTTATTATCAAAGCAGCAAACCAATGCTATAAAATAAGTCATACAAAAAATTTGATTTCCCATAGGATTTGCTGCAAACATAAACAATCTCATATCAAAGAAAAGTGAAATTGGGCCAGGGATGAAAATACACGATTGACATACCTTTATTAAGGTAATTCATGTTATTTTTTATTCTCTATATATTTGTATACTGCACGTAGTTTTCATTGTATTATTCTCTAAAATATTGAAATGATCATTTTATAATTATCGCAGTACGTTCTACCTCTATCTCTCCCACACCACTTCGACAATAGTGTCAAACAATTTATAAATGATCTTGGAAAATACCTGAGGTTAGAAGCGTTATTTGTTAGATTTGTTGTATAGATATTATACCTGTGACTTGTTTTACTTTTTTAGTAATTTATTGTATATTGTTTGTAAAGTATTTTTTATATGTCTTGCGTGTTGAATCGCATCTAGGTGGTTGTCATCGAAAGAAATCAATAAAGAAGATAGACAATATTGGAAGAGAAAAATTCCTCATCTTATGTGTGAAATTCAAAAGTGTTTACCTTCTAATTTTTTCAATGCACAAGAACACTACCTCATACATCAAGTTGAGGAGATTGAATTGTGTGGACCTGTACAAACTAGGTCAATGTGGATGGTTGAGAGACACCTAAAATTTTTAAAGGGTTTGGTTCGAAAAAGAGCACATCCTAAGGGTTTTATGGTGGAGGGATATATGATATACTAGACCATGGTGTACATTAGTGAATATCTTCCTAAGTTTGCAACAAAGATGCATGTAGATCACATTTGGGACCCCAATGCCATTAACAAATTCAAAGGGGAGCACTTGATGGGGAAAGGTAAATTGAGGAAAGTGAGAGGTAATTATAAGATGTTATTGTAGTTAATTAATTCTTATAAATCTTCAATTGAATTTTTTTGTAAGTGGTATTTTTTTATACAGTTGGTCGAGAGTGAGATGCACTATATTTGTATATTGCGAACAATCTTGATTGGATGATGGTATGGATTGAACTATGTCAACAAAATGGTCACTCATTAACATGAGAAGGTTTTGTTTCATTGGTTAAAGAAGCTCATTGTAATGGAGATTCCAATGTTATGCCAATGGTAATTGATCTAGAAAATGGTTTAAGAGGTAGATAGGTACATATAAATTTATTAATCACGACCCATATGTTTCATATCAACTCATGATGAAAATAATTTTCACATGCTTGAAAAATTGTAGGTCAAGCACCACAAAGCTATGTACTATCATGGCCACAAATTTTGCATAAAAAAGTTGGATGACATGAAGAAAAGTTGTGATTCTGGGATAACTGCAGTCTTCGAGGTCACTAATATTTCATCTAGAAACGACATGCATCCTCAAGAATCTCAAAACCGATACTATGACATTTTGGATGATATACTTGAGTGCGCCTTTGAATCCTTCAAATTAGTTATATTTATCGTTAAATGGTACAGGCTATGACTGAATCAAAATGATCCAGATAGAACTATTATTCAACATGATAATAGATTTACAATAATTAATACAAGGTCATTTGAGCCAGTTGGAGATGAGCCCCATGTTCTTTCAAGCCAATGTGAGCAAGTGTTTTACGTAGAGGTTCCACAAAAATCGGGTTGGTCATTTGTTGTTAGACATGATCCAAGAGGAACACTAGTAAATTATAACGTGATGGAAGAAGAAGAAACCGAAGATGATAAAGAAGAAGAAGAAGAAGAAGAAGAAGAAGAAGATGATGATGATGATGATGATGATGATGAAGAAGAAGATGGTGGTGGTGGTGGTGGTGGTGATGATGATGATGATGGTGATGGTGATGGTGATGGTGATGATGATCATCATGTTGAGGATGATAATGACAATGATGGTCATGATGATGACGGTAATATTGATCTAGTCATACAAATTTATTTGACTTATATGTTTTCATAATTATTTATTATGTATTAAACTCTAATGCCATAGTACAATTAAATTAATGTGTTCATTTCTAATGATTGTAACACCCCAAAATTGGCACCTTACAATTCTAATCAATTTTGGTGCATTTTTCTCATCATCAAAGTCTTATTATACTAGGCAAATTCTCCTTCCTAATTGACTTTAATTGACTTGGTCTCAAATGCAGAAAACCTAAATTTGCATAAATCTCCCACTATATTTAATTTCTAAATTATCAAGGTTTATTAGCTAAAAATCCCTATGATTAATTAATTTAATTCTAAAGTCCTAAATACTTTTAAATTAAATTAATTCCACCCCCTTTAGCTAAATACAGATCAAGAGGAATTAAAAGAATTATTTGCTTATTTGAGTGAATTATCCTCAAAAGGAATCCCATAATCCATATGAAAATCCACTCATGTGACAATAATTCATTCTTTTAATTGAATAATTCCTCCAAAATTGTCTCACCTTCCTCCATGGAGATGAAGAGTCAATTGTTTCTTTTCAAGAAACTCTTCATCCCCTTATCAGGTTGTTCTATATTATGGACCTCATTTTCTTCATTTGAAAGGATCAATTAGAGAGCATCAAAATTATAGTTAAATCTTGTCTCATTTTCTTTCATGTTTTTAAGCTTTATCACATAATTAGCTTAGTTTCATTTAGATTAATGGCTTTTTGCACTTTAATATAGTTTTCTTGCATATCTAATAGCTCAGTTCAATCATCTTTTCAAGCTTTCTAGAATAAATATGCACTTTCAATTCTTTAATTGCAATAGAATTTCTCATATAGAGTAGTTCAATTTCACTTTTTATCATGCTTTGAAACCTCAATTTTAGAAATGGTCTTGGTTGTTGGCTCTCATTCTGAGAGTAAATTCGACACCCCAACTAAATAGGAGGTAACAGGTCGATTCAATCAAATTTGTGAGATGGACAATTCATGTTCATTTTTCAAAATTTGATGATTAAGCAATGACCATGTTGTGTTTGTGCCTGATTTAAAGGTCACTTTTAGACATGTGACATTTTGACGCCCACCGTGGGGTAGAAAAAATGATTTTTGACCTCACTCTCAAAAGTTTTTGACAGAAATTTAAACTCTGTCGTACGTTCATACATCACTGGTACAAAATCTCATGCAAAATTTCAGATCGAGCCGTGCAAAGTTTTTCTCTCAGTAGAACTCTCTCACGCAAGGAAACACAATCTCGCACAGGTCCCTGCACTTTCTTGTGCATAGCTATATACTTTCTTACCCAAAGTTTTACAAACAGTCATTAAATTTTTAGATTCTGCAGTTTACTGTTATCATTTTCTAACATTTACTTTCTGTTGTTTATTTCATGTTTCTAATTTCTTCTATAGCATAACAGTGGTCTGTAGGTCGCTTATCATAGATCATGAAAACTTTCTAACAGTTTTCTTGTAGGACAGTTGTCAAAGACATATTAAAAATTTTGTTCTTGTTTACTGTTTTTCATTCACATAGTTTAAATAGGGCTTTGTTAAAATTTCTTAAGGGTCCTGACAGCAAAGTAGGGAAATAGGCTCTTCATTATATGGAAGTGATGCCCATGGATGAAACTGAGACCCAGATGTTTCTAGAATGATGGATACCTGGGGAAGCAGAGAAAGTTAGTGGATCTTTAACACATCTACTTGTTAGGGGATGATGCTCTTCTCTCTTTGAGAGAATCAAAAACCCAAAGGCTTGTGGATTTGGTGGAGTGAAGCTAGCTCGGCGATGAATATGTCTTGCATTTTTGGGTAAGGTGAAGAGGTAGAGAAGTATGCTCTTCTCTCTTTGAGAGAATTATAAAATCAGACCCTTGAATCCAAGCCAAGTTTGTGTCACCTTTAGAGGGCCTGCCAAAAGTTGAACCTCCGAGAACGACCCAAGTGAGTACACACCTATTGTCGCTGATTCCACCTCACTATAATAAAGTCTTCTTTATTGATTACAAAGACTCCAAAGCCATGGTAACTTATTTCTCATGATTTTGACTATCATCTTGAGAAAGCCTTGTTTTTTGTACTGAGCAGCGTTACTCCCAGGCTTGCTTGCAAGGGTGTATGACTTTCAAGTGTTGGTGTGGCTACAAGGCCCCAGCTCTATATTAGAGGCACCAAAGGTTATTGTGAACAAAATCCCACTAAAAAATCTCTTAGTTATATGCCTACCTAGATCACCTTTGAAAGAAGACATAATCTATGCATAGGGAGAGGGAAGAATCTCTCGCCTAGATTCTCAACATAGGTATGCACCTGGATGCTTGAAGTGGTATATGACGCTGGCCCCTACTTTAAGGCTAACCTTCGAACATATATACTTAGTCCTTGGAAACACCAAAGACATGGGTGCCCTCTCAAGGGTGACACTACTGTGTGAGGTGCACGCATACATATAAGACAGCGGGGCACAAATTTTATCTTCTCCACCATTTTTTTTGTAGCGATAACTAAGTGTTTGTTTCAAGTCTTAAACTGTCCAATCATGATCAAACAAAGACTCCCATGATTCTACCAAGTTGCTTTGTTCTTGGTAGAGCTATTTATGACTATTGCTTATGTCACTATTTCTTGATTGAAACTTCGTTCTTGTTAACGAGTTCTTGTCACCTTCAAACTGAGATTGCTAATCTATATTATCATAAAACTACCCTGATTCTAGAAATTCTATCAAAGAATAGTCCTCACTATGTCTCATAATCTAGTTTTTGTCTCAAAAATTGAGTCTATTTATCGAAACCTAGAGTTTTCTCGCCCGATATTTTAGAAATTGAGCACTTCCTCGCATGAGCTTGCATTTCCTTGTGCACAGTTGAGCACTTCCTTGCACAAAACAACACTTTCTTGTGTGAATATGTACCCTAGTGTCCTAAAATAGTGAGTTGTTTCCCGCTGACTGATGATTTTTTTGTCTGATCTAACTTTTACCTGAGGTCTGATTACTTGTTTCCTTATTGTTTGTAGTCTAAAACTATTTGTTTCGAGTTGTGAACTGACTGATTCTTACTCAAACTTGTCTTGTCTCTTTGTCTTTGTCCTATCTTTTCTATGTTTTTGTACCTTGTGACATGATAGTCACATCTCGATTGTTCTAGCCATACTCTTGACGATTCGTGTTAGGTGCATCTCACATCTTGGCTATTCTAGTCTCTATCTCCTTTTCATTATCTCTAGAGATAGAGTTTTGAGTTGGATCCTAGGTCCTCTCTCATTTCATCTTCGTCTATGCCTGTTATGACTAGAAGCAGTAATATATTCCCCATTCTTGGTTCTGGAACAAGTAAGGGTAAACCTCGTAATCAAGAAAAAGATCATCCTAAATCTGTCATTCAACCTAATAGTCAAGAGGGATCCTCAAGTTCCTCTTCTACACTTAGTACAGATCCTAGTCCAAATCAGAAACCAGTGTTTCAGCTATGCTCTAATCCTTTATTTCAAGATCAACAAAATTTATTTATTTCAGATCAACAAAGCTTTATAAATTCACTTGTTTGGGTTGATCCTATTGATGATCCTCGCTGCCTTAGTGATCCTTTTGAACATATCAATCCTTTTGATCCTATCAACCCCTTTGATCTGTCAAGAGTTACATTGACCATGAATTCTCAGATCAATAATCACACTCATACTGAAGCTGTGCACACGGCACAATCTTCCATCAATCACATGGTAACTCCTTTCAATTACATGCAAGGTCAATACAATGATGTTCATGACCAATCTCAAAATGATCAAGGTCAAAAAGGCAAGCAACATCATAATCGCCCTCCTCCATATGACCAGAGTCAAGATCAGGGTCAAAGCATTTATGAGATCCTTGGTAATGATGATGAGCCAATAACTCAAAATGACATAGATGCTGGAAAATCTAATAAGGCTCTCATCAAGATGATGGAAATTCTCCTTGCACAAGATAAAGAGAAATATTTTCTAGATTTGGAAAAACAAGGAGTTAAGCTACCCTCAAAATTCCAAGTGGAAACACTTGTGGTTAAAGAAGAAGAGAGTGAGACTACCAAATTGCATAAGGTGATTCAAGATATGCAAAATCAAATTAGCCAACTTATGAAGGATAAGGACAAACCTGCACAACAATTCATGATGGAGAGTATTTTTCCTTTCCCTTTTGATAGGATTCTTCATATGCCACCTTTTCCCAAAGGTGTAGAACTCCCTAAATATGATAAATACTTGGGTACCACCAATCCTCAGGACCATCTGAGAGAATTTGGTGCCCTGTCTATGGATTTTATTCATGATCAAACCTATTTGATGCATCTCTTTCCCCAAAGTTTGGGTGGACCTGCCATGGAGTAGTTTTCTCGGCTACCCACCGACATCAAGACTTTTGATGAGATTGCCAATCTCTTTATGCAGAACTATTCTCACAACATACAACATCCCATCAACATCAGGGACCTTTGTAATGTCAAGCAAAGACAAGGGGATCCATTCCTGACATTTCTCAATAGATGGAGACAACTTTGCACTAAGTATCCCCGCAAAATACCCGAATCTGAGAAACTCGATATCTTCTTGGACAATCTCACTCCTGATTTTGGGTATCAAGTACAACTTCAAGGTCCCCTTAATTTTGACAACATGATAAAGAAATCTGTGAGGATAGAGGCATTTATGGTTAAGAAAGGTGAATTGACTTTGTATAAAGACAACAAATAAGGTTCCTCCTCTTCCAGCAAAGATAAAGGGAAGTTTGTCAACAAAAATAGGGATGTTGTGAATGATGGAGTGGTTGAAAATGTGACCCCAGCTCCTTCAAAATTGGTCTTCAATCTCACTTCTAGTATACAAGCGAAAAAACTGTTGAAAAGGCTACAAAAAATACTCAACCGCCTTCTAGATTCTCTAGCAACAAACCTTGGGCCCCTCAACCCAAGCATGAATTTACTTCCCTGGGAGAACCACTTGATGTGGTTTTCAAGACTTTAGTGCAAAATCAAATTCTCACTCCTTTGGACAAGCATACATACGATTCGTAACCATGACCCCATTGGTGGAATGAAAATGCATACTATGACTTTCACCAAAACAAGGGTCATAAGACTGCTACTTGTCTTCAGTTGCGTCATAAGGTTCAAGATTTGATTGATAATGAGGTTATTGTTGTGGAAAATCATAATAAGAATTTGGATCACTAGGAATTTAAAGATCCCTTTCCTCATCACAAGAAAGGCGAATCTTCCAACGCTAAGAACAACAATGCCAAGGTTAACTAAGCACATGCCACTTATGACAATGTCATCAATATGATCGAACCTGTTGGAGTTGAGTATTGTGATGTGGATACTACCAAGGGGAGTGGGGATGCTCCTAAGCCTAAGATCCCATTTTTCTTTAGAGGCCCTAGGTCTTGCTCATCTAAATTTGAGCTATCTCGGGATTGCGCAAACGTCACTACCAGATCCCGCGCTAAAATCACTATCAAGGGTCTTGACCCTCCTACTGCTACATCCACACCGAAACAAACCATGGATAAAACTATTGTTTTCTCTACTAAAAAGACCATGAAAGTGGTCCCTATGCCTCCTACTTCTAGTTATAGCATTCTTGACTAACTGAAAAGAACCAATGCTCAAATAACTATCTTTGAGCTGTTGAAGATCTTGCCTACTCATAGGCAGATTTTGGATAAAGCTCTCACAGAAGATAATGTCCCCAAAGACATCAATCTGGGTCAGTTTCAATCCATGGTGGGTCACTTGACTTCATCACACTATTTATCCTTCTCAGAAAAATATGATCACTCGATTAGTCACCTGCATAATGCTCCTTTGCATATAGAGGTCATGATTGGAAAACAATTTGTCTACTGTGTCCTTATTGATAATGGTGTTGGTCTCAATATTTTCTCTACTCACTTTCTTGCTCAGCTAGGTTATGATGAAGATCGCATAGATTCCCGTAAGAGAATTACTATCAAGGCCTATGATGAAGAAGAAAGAAATTCTAAAGGTTTGGTTGTGTTACCCATTCGGGTTGGACCAGTTGAAAGAGATGTCACATGTGGGGTGCTAGACCTTCCTCTTTCTTATAACATCCTACAGGGAAGACTATGGATCCATGAAATGCAAGCGGTTCCCTCTACGTATCATCAATGCATTAAGTTTCCTTTCCAAGGTGCAGAGGTGACAATTCCTGCTATTATGGACTCTTCTTATAATGCGCTCACACAGTCAGCTGATAGTCTTGTTCTGACTAACAAAGAATACACAGAATTATGTGATGCCAAGCTTAGAGACATGGAAAAAACCTTGAAAATCAAAGACATAGGCATGGGGCATATCAAATAGAACCTATGCTCTCATTAGCAGCTCTACCTCTGTCTCCTTGTTCTTATGGGAGACCTTCTTAGAACAATAGATCTTCTACTCCTCCTAAGATAGTTTATGATGGTGCCTTTGTACGGGCTTCAACACCATTAGAAGATGAAGATGAGGAAAGAGATATTAAGGCTTGGCTTTGCAAAGGAAAGAACATATCTGAATAGACTGCCCCAACTCGTGAACTAAATCCCAATAGTGAAGGTCTTAAAATTATGAAACACTTTCGATACAAAGGGAGTGGTCCAATAGGAGTGAATGGTAATGGGTTAGTTGAACCTATTAAAGCTATGGGTCAAAAGATGAAAGACACAACTGGTTTAGGCTTCAAGAAGATCCCATTCCATCTAGGGATTAACAAGTTTGTGCCAAAACTGGATCCTCCACTAGAACCTGAAGGCACAGCTACAACTGACACTATAGAGGATAGCTCCAATGAGGATTACTTTCCTTATCCCATTCCCCCAGACTTGGCAGCATTATTTGCTAAGCTAGATAATTTTGTACCGCATGTTAGTACAACCAAGACCGATAGTGATTCTAATAAAACCACTCCATTTGATGCATTAACCTACGAACAATGGAAAGTGTTACAAGACCCTGATTTCCAAGGTGAATGGTACATACCACCAGAATTTCAAGAGAAGTTGACACAAGAACAGGCTGGTGTCGCAAGAACTCTCAAGCCTTCATGGTGCAAACATCCCAGTCAGAGTTCAAACATAGATTCTCATGAATATGAGTTCAACAGTTTGTCAGAAGGATCCTATGAAAAACTTCTTGACGTAGGTGAAGGATCTATTGAAAGGTCTAATGAGTCTGAGTTCATGAACGTTAACATGTCTTCTACTACGGTCGCTAGGAGTCAAAAGGATTCAAACACACCTTTGGATGAGATCGATTTAGCTCTAAGCATACTAGTAAATGCTTTAAATGATTATATCGTGAATGCACTTGAACCCATCACTTCTCTATCACTCCAACATCCCAAGCTAATAGACTGGAATTCCCCTACCTCATCCAATGAAGTCCTCACATTCTAGAATGGCTATGCTCTAGCCTGCTACCTTTACGCTATTGAACTTGTAACATCCTCCACTAGTGAAGAAAGTGTCAACATAACCGAGGCTGATATCAAGTATATTAGTCATAAAATCAAAAGAATAAAAAATAGGCACTCTGATGGTGAAAACCACATTGTGGCAGTGTCAGAACCAAAAAAGGTAAAAAGAAAAGATGTATCCGAAGGTGAAAACCTCTCTGAGGTGCATGAGGATGAGATACTTGATGTGCTTCCAAGTCATTTCTAGGAATGCTCATCGGTAATAATTGAGCCAACTTAGATGGTAAATCTGGGTACAGAAGAACATCCACACATTATTCATGTGGCTAAGTCATTATCTACAGAAGAACTCAAGGAATTCACAGATTACTTCAAGGAGAAAAAGATAAATTTTGCATGGACATACTCTGACATGTCTGGTGTAGATCCTGATCTTATCATGCATCACTTATCAATAGCTCTAGGAAGATGCATCCACATGTGGCTTTACTTGTCAAGGCAGAGTTGGAGAAACTTCTAAAAGCTGGGTTCATCAGAGCCATTGATTATGCAGAATGGATCTCCAACATAGTTCCAATATCAAAGCATGATAAATCTATCAGAGTTTGCATAGACTTTAGGGACTTGAATAAGGCATGTCCAAAAGATTATTTTCCAATACCCAACATTGATATGATTGTGGATATGACAACAGGATATGAAATGTACTCCCTTATGGATGGTTTCTCTGGTTATAACCAAATCAAAATTGCACTAGAGGATCAAGAAAAGAATGATTTCACTTGTGCATGGGGTACTTTCTGCTAGAATGTTATGCCTTTTGGTCTAAAAAATGCTGGAGCTACTTATCAGAGAGCTGTCACTACCATATTTCATGACATGATGCATAAGACAATGGAGGATTATGTTGATGACACCCTTGCTAAAAGTATGGACAGGAAAGCACATCTTAATGATCTAGGCCCTATACTAGATTGTATGGAAAAATTCAGACTGTGTCTTAATCCTAAGAAATGTGCTTTTGGGTTAACTTCAGGAAAATTGCTTGGTTATATCATCTCTGTGAAAGGAATCAAGGTGGATCCTGCAAAGGTGCAAGCTATCATGGAAATGCCTCCACCTAGAAATATTAGACAAATTAGAGGTCTTCAAGGTCAGCTTCAATCTATCTAGCACTTCATCTCGTAGCTAGCTGACAAGTCACAACCATTTACTAAAACTCTACATAAAGGTGTGACCTATGAATGGAACAAAGAATGTGAACAAGGTTTTCAACAAATCAAACAATATCTAGCCAATCCGCCTATATTAATGCCTCCTATTCATGGGAAGTCATTGATCTTATACATCTCAGCTACAGAAACATCTATGGGTGCTTTATTGGCCCAAGAAGATCAAAATAAAAAAGAAAGAGAAATTTATTACATCAGTAGAACATTGGTCTCTTATTAAATGAATTATTCTATAATTGAGAAAGCTTGCCTAGTGGTGGTGTTTGCTTCCCAAAATTTATGAAACTACATGCTTTCTCACACTACAAGGCTGATCATGAAAATTGATCCATTAAAATACATGCTCAGTAAAGCTACCCTCACAGGTAGACTAGCTAAATGGGTCATGCTCCTTAGTGAATTTGATATTGAATATGTTGAGAGAAAAGCTATCAAAGAGCAAGCGATCGCAGATCAGTTGGCTGAGGCACCTATCACAAATATTCAACCATTAAGGATTGAATTCCTAGATGATTCCATCATGCTTCTCACACATCAGTCATGGACCATGTTCTTTGATGGATCATTCACCCAACAAGGGTCAGGTGCTGGAATTTTTTTCATTACACCTTAGTAGTATTCATTACCAAAGGCATACAAAATGATGTTTCCTTCCACAAATAACACCGCTAAGTATGAAGCTTTGGTTAATGGAGTAAAGATCTCTATTGAATGGTTTGTTGATGAGCTAAAGGTCTTTGAAGGCTCACAGCTACTTATCAATCAAGTGAATGATATCTATCAAACAAAGGATGAAAAACTATTGCCCTATAAAAAGATGGTTGATGATCTTAAGAAATACTTTGTACATGTTATGTTCCAACAAATTCCAAGGGTAGATAATAAAGCAGTTGATGCCATGGCTACTCTGGCTTCTATGTTACAAATGCCAGAAAATTATTTCAGACATGAATTCCTAGTAGAGACGTTATGCTACCCTGCCTATGATTCCCCTGACTCCCGGATGATCTGTTCAGTCATTGGACATGACTCATCCTGCTACCACCATATCTACTCTTATCTTCATGACCAGATTATTCCTGACACATATACTCAAAATGAGAAATGTCACTTAATCTGTAGTGCTTCATGGTTTTTCATCGTAGCTAACGACTTATATAGATGAGGTCTAGACGGTACCCTCCTTAGGTGTTTAGAACCTGATGATTCCAAGTGTGCATTAGAAGAGGTACATGAAGGTATCTATGGGTCTCACTCAAATGGTCTGACACTAGCTTGTAAACTTATTAGAGTTGGTTACTATTGGCCAGATATAGAGAAAGAAGCTACACAATTTGCTAAGTCTTGCAAACAGTGTCACCTACATGGTAATCTGATTCATGCTCCAGCCAAGGAGCTTATTCCCTTCATTACTTTTTGGCCATTTCAACAGTGAGCCTTTGACTTAGTGGGTCAGATATATCCATCTTCTTTGAGGGGACATAAATACATCATTACTGCTACAAACTATTTTACCAAATGGGTTGAGGCAATACCTCTTAGTGTAGCTGATGGAAAGTCTGTAGCCATGTTTATACTAAACTACATCATCTATAGATATGGTGTACCCTTATTAATAATCACTGACAATGGGGGGCAGTTCAAGAACAAAGATCTGATAGATTTATGCACTAAGTTAAAGATTACTTAGCACTGGTCTTCTATCTATTATCCCCAGGGTAATGGACAGGCTGAAGCTTCAAACAAGACAATTCTCAAGATCCTACACCATACAGTAAACAAATCTGGATGAGACTAGCATCTCTAGATTAATCTAGCTTTATGGGCTTATCGCACTAGTATATGAACACCAATAGGGGCCATGCCCTTTGCTATAGTTTATGGTGCGGATGCAATACTGCCTATTGAGGTTGAGATTCCTACCTTGCGAGTCTCTCTGAAGGGCCTCATTACTGATGATGATATCAGAATATCTTGGCTACAAGAGCTTGAACTACTGGATGAATGTCAAAAGGTGGCATTTGATAATCTCTAAGCATATCAGAAGATAATATCTAAAAGCTATAACAAGAAGGTTAGACCAAGGGACTTCCAAATGGGTGATCTCATCCTCAGAGAGAACCCTAAGAATCAACAATAGTGGATCCAGAAAGGAAAATTTGAGCCAAACTGGCTTGGTCCATATATTATCACTATAGTATTTGGGTCTGGTACTTATCAACTCTCCACCAAAGAGGGGGAACAACTCAAAGAGCCTATCAACGCCCTTCATCTGAAAAATTTTTATAGTTGAAATGTCTTCTGAATGCTCATGTACATACTTTATTCTGAGAAAATCCTAAAAATTGCAAAATGTCCTGAAAAAATGATCATCTTAGTGAAAACCTAGCAAACAGATGCTTTGATGTATCTATTATCCTGGTGAAAACCTGGTAAAAAGGCACCTTGATAATACCAAAAAAATTGGAAAAAAGAAAAAATACAAAAAAAATTGAAAAAATGAAAATACAAAAAAAAAAAGAGAAAGAGAAAAATGTGCCATTGAAGAAAACCTGGTAAACAGGCATCATGGTAGAAAAAATATAATTTCTACCAAGATGGTGAAAACCTGGTAAACAAGCGCCTCTTGTTCCACAATGCTCTATCAATCGAGGCATCTCTTGGCTTTCTGGCAATTTGCTATTCTACTTTCCTGCTTCAGTCTGCTTTCTCGGTTTAGTTTGCTCATGCATTTTCTCTTTGTCATCTTCAAGATTTTTCTCAACTTCACATGGATTGAAACTAGTCACACTCAGGGGCATCTTCCATTGTCCTAACTTTTGGACTCTCTCTCCTCTTCACATCAGTCACCAGTGGTTCTCACTAAGTCTGCCTGCTGATGCCTAGATCTCACATCGATCTTTATACTTGAGAATCTCTCTCACGTCAGTCACCAGTGGTTCTCACTACGTCTGCCTACTGTCGTTGTATTACTGATATTTCTCACATTGACTCGCTAATCAGCATATTTGACATCAATCCGTTCAGTACTTGGGGGCATGGCTCCCCACTTTGATCATATCTTCAGTTTACACTCAAGTCAGTAATCTTGTCAGTTCTAAAGGACAACTATCTACTGGCACAAGCTGGTATTTCTTAAACACCCCAATCAAACAGTGTTTTTCAACACTATCTTTGGACACATTTGTGTTTTTCAACACACATTGGATATCGCAACGTAAGTATCTCTTGATAGCAGTCAAACACATTGCACTCACAATCACAACGGTGTTTTTCAACACCCTAAACACATACACATTAGTAAATTTTGAAACATGCTGAGCTATGATTGAATCTTTCTTTGTATGTTGTTTGTTCTCATGAATTTCATTAATATTTTCTTTGTCTACCGCTTGTGGGTATGGTTTTGATGATCTGACAATGTCAAATAAATAGGGTGTATGTGATAAGAGCTCCTGCATTAAGGTGGGAAAGCCTCACATCCCTTGATTTTTTTTATTTGTATGCCAAGGGGAGGTTGGAACTATCTCCTTGACTATTATTGTTCTATTTGTTTACTTGTGTACTCTTACTATATCAAACTGGAAACAATATTCAGGTCACCTAGGCTTTTGTACCTTGGTGCTTATGTTCATTTCCTATATTTTGTCTGATGAAAGTCATATTCATATCCTTATGGTCGCAATGGCACCAATAAGGATTGTATTGAATCTGATGTTCCAAAATACTTGATGATGATAATTATGCGACAAGTCCAACAACCAAGTCCTAGGGTTGCATTTAGCTTAGGTTTGCATTTGCATTTTAGGCTTGCATTGCGTTGGTTTTGGTGTTCTCTTCATGGTCTTCTCATTCTTCGAAAGTCCTCATCTTTTGTACTGGATTCCTCTTTACTGCACAAGTGTCTAGTACTCATTCTTGATCTTTATTCATCTTCTTTTGGTTAGTACCTACCGTATATTGCAAATTTCCTACATGAGATGATTAGTACTATTTCATTCCCATACATTCATTTGCAATTACATATCCATAAGCATGTGCATCCATTATAAGCATAAATCCAATCATACATAGCAGCTATCCATCTAACATCTATCATTACATTACATTCATCAAACAAAACATGTGCATTAACATTTGCATAGTCATCCATGGCATACATTTCTAATCCATACATCTAATCATATAGGAAACATCTCACAAGACATACAAATCTAAAGAAATATATGAACAAGTACAATGATGCCAAAACTGAGCTCATATATGTATGCCAATAAATCAAATGTACAAGGGTGCTACTCGAGCATAGTATATCAAAATGGTGGTACAATATGTATATCAAGTGTCTCATCTAACCACCTAGCGGAGGTGGAAGAGGTGGCATGTCCTAATGCTAAGGAGGTGGTCCCTATGGAGTAGTCCATGCCCCAGCATACTCTAAAAATGGTGGAACCTGGTCCGCTGCCTCTGGAAGCAATAGTGTATGTGGCATAGTAATAGGCCAACTAAGCAGCCTCACATCTAGCCTCTATCTAAGATCTAGCTAGTGCCTCCTGTAACCCTCAGATCTCTTGATCTTGCTTAGCCGCTCGGTTCTCCTAAACGATCACCTATCCACCTGCCTATGGATCGGCCATAATTTTATCGGCCATAATGGTATCCTCACCCTACTCAATAGATTTCTCCTGCATACCACTACTCCCTACACCTACATATGACCCCATAGGTCTAGTGGGGATGGGAATTTGCCAAGTCCTCTACTGGGGTGGTACCTACTAGGGTGGTGGCTGTGGTGGCTATTGTGCCTATTGTAGTGGTGCCTACTGCACTTGCTACTGTGGTGGTGGTCATACCACCTGCTATACATGTAGGCCCATGACCAAAGGATCTGTAAATCTAGGGAAGAGATGGGCTAAGATGTGATCCCTATATGTAGGTGTCATCCCTGCATTCATCACCCCTGCCATGTAATCCCACCTAGCCAGTGGTACTCATGCATCTATCATGCTCCGACCCCTGTCTAGCTGTCTCTACTAGCCCTTCTTCATCTCATCGAAGAATCGGGCATAATTACAATACTCCTGTGAGACATCCTGAGGTCTCCCAAACTGTCATAATACTTGTGTCAATAGGAAGCACTCGATAATGATAATGGTGTGCCCGATCAAAGGACGTGAATAGAACATATATGACAGCTTGTGTTGTGCGTCATCCCACACCTCAGTAGCTATCCATGGCTGCCATATAACTGCTTCCATATCATCTATTTGGGCTCGCCACTGCTCTATCTTACCCAGCTTAGGCTGGGTCATAGGACCTGCATATCTATATATATACAGCTCTAAGGGTTGTCGAGTATCATGAAATATCAGTCGACATATGGGAAGGTGCTCCCAGGCCCAGATTTGTAAGATGATGACTCCTGCCACCATAGTCTATGCACCTCGATATAGAATCTCGTGCATCTTGTGATACATCTGCACGATCATACACTCACCCCATCCGAATCTCACTATTGGTGTGGCTAGCATCCTTTACAGCATGCCTCCCCAACCGCACTCTAATCTATGTTGACCTCGAGCTGGAACCAAGTGACAACTCGAGAAAAGCACCAAGACAACCGCCCGTGGGTGATCTACATCGTACCTGCTCATCAAATCCTCCCAAGAGATGGATCAACCCATCACTAGATCATCATCAAAGACCACTCTCAATGCCAGTGTTCCTTCTCTTGGCTGGCTATCATACTCTATACGAGCCCTGTGGAATGGTACTCTCAGGATCCTATAGATGTCCTCGGGAGTGACTGTCATCTCCCCCTATGGAAAATGGAATGTGTTCATCTCCAAATGGAAATACTTGACAAATGCACCCAATAGATCATGATTTACCCAAATATCGGGTGCATCATGAAGATATGACAATCCTAGCCTGTCAAGATGGGCACTATCAGCATCCGACAATCTCTGCAGCAGCTCACCCATGACAGGATGGTGTGACCAGAATACAATATCAAGGAAGTCAACCTACAAAGAAAGCGATGAAATTGGATCAGCACCCCAACATGATGATTTTTTTAAAGCAATGATAGAAAATGTAGCTATGTATCTATCCTACACATAGTTTTGAGGCATTGTAACTGGCTGACTCTGCGACATAAAAAAATGACAGCTTTCCAGACAGAAGATTTCCCATGCGAGGAAACTCTTTTTCCACGCGAGATTCTGTCGCATACAATGAAATCTCACACGACATTGATGCACACTTTGCATGAGCACATGAGAGGGCCCCATGCAAGGAAGCCCTAATCTGCTTGAGGAAACTAAATCCTCATGTGAAGGGCGATCTAGGTCGGCGCAAGGAAACTATTCCCTTGTGCGAGACTTGAAGCGACAGACCCAAAAAGCTTCAAAAACATGCTAAAATGACCTAAAAATTAATAAAATTTGAAATGCAAGATGGTTTTTCAATTACTTACAGGTGTGTCATACTCTGGCGGCCAGTTGTGTCATTGGGAGCACTCGAATCAGAATGTATACATGGGGATGTTATTAATGTCAACTGGAGCTCTCGCCATTGCTAAAGACAAAAGTGAATAATGATTTGAAAATGACCCCTCTAGGCCTTATATAGCTTTTGACCAAATTTTCAAAAGTGCTCTGTTTTCTACAAAAAATGCACCCTTGGCTAAATTGACCATTCTGAATCCATTTCGTGATCAAAATTGAAATATGAAACTCCTAATTAGCTCAAAATTGCATTTTTAAAATTTTGGGACTGACGTTCTCCGACACTTGTGTAGTCAATTTTCTGACGTCATTTTCTTGTCAACATCATCTCTCGTCATCATTTTCTCACCTTCTGCAATCTTTTCATCAAAGTCAACTCTAGTCGATTTTGGTCAAATTTGGTCAACTATGGTCAAACCTTGTCAACAAGACCTCTCGATCGCTCTAAATTGATTTTTCCTTCTCTTGATCTATCTCTGATATCTCTAGATCTTTGATCTTGCTTCTATCTATGATTTCTCACTCTCAATCATCATTATGATGTGTCATCTTTCGATTTGTCTCCCAAGGGGGGAGGATAATTGCATCATTGAATCTTTTTTCATCATTCTCAAATCAGTCTGATCTGAATCAAAAGCTCCCATTGCTAGGGGCATCTCATCACTTGGGGCATATTCAATTTTCCATACCTTATGGTCAAAATTGGATATTCCATGATCTTGAATCTCTAGGGGCATCTTGATGCCTCGCATTTTGTCATCTTGCCATCTATCTTTCTAGGTATCTAAGCAATCTAACTCAGATCCTCAAGGATCAAGCTTTGTTCTGGAGATAATTCTTGAAATCTCATTGGGTATTGGGGCAATCTAACCCTGATTCCTAAAAGTCGCACTTCATTCTAAAGATGGCTCTCAAAAGCTCTTTAGACAGTTATCTAGGCAACCTAACCTAGATCTCAAAGGGCTAACCTTTGTATTGGGGCAATCTAACCTTGATTTTGGAGATAGTCCTAGATCTTCATCGACTATCAGTGGACATTGGGGCAATCTAACCCTGATTCCTGAAAGTCACACTTTGTTCTAAAGATGGCTCTCAAAAGCTCTTTAGACCATTATCTAGGAAACCTAACCTGGATCTCGGAGGGCTAACCTTTGTATTGGGGAAATCTAACCCTAATTTTGGAGATAGTCCTAGATCTTCATCAGCTATCAGTGGACATTGGGGCAATCTAACCCCAATTTCGATCTTCTCTCAAGTGGTATTTGGACTATTGTCTTCACAATCTAACTTAGACTTTGGAGAATCATGCTTCATTCTGAAGTTGGTTCTGACTCTTGATCTGATTGGTGTCTTGGAAACCTAACCTAGACTTCTGAAATCTTCATCTTCACATCAGACTATTCTTTGAATCAATGTGCTATTCACACATCAATTCAAAGAGGGGAAAAATGTAACACCCCAAAATTGGCACATTACAATTCTAATCAATTTTGGTGCATTTTCTCATCATCGAAGTCCTATTGTACTAGGCAAATTCTCCTTCCTAATTGACTTTAATTGACTTGGTCTCAAATGCAGAAAACCTGAATTTGCATAAATCTCACACTATATTTAATTCCTAAATTATCAAGGTTTATTAGCTAAAAATCCCTATGATTAATTAATTTAATTCTAAAGTCCTAAATTCTTTTAAATTAAATTAATTCCACCCCCTTTAGCTAAATACACATCAAGAGGAATTAAAAGAATTATTTTCTTATTTTAGTGAATTATCCTCAAAAGGAATCCCATAATTCCATATGAAAAGCCACTCATGTGGCAATAATTCAGTCTTTTAATTGAATAATTCCTCCAAAATTGTCTCACCTTCCTCCATGGAGATGAAGATTCAGCTGTTTCTTTTCAAGAAACTCTTCCTCCCCTTCTCAGGTTGTTCTATCTTATGGACCTCATTTTCTTCATTTGAAAGGATCAATTAGAGAGCATCAAAATTATAGCAAAATCTTGTCTCATTTTCTTTCATGTTTTTAAGCTTTATTGCATAATTATCTTAGTTTCATTTAGATTAATGGCTTGTTGCACTTTAATATAGTTTGCTTACATATCTAATAGCTCAATTCAATCATCTTTTCAAGCTTTCTAGAATAAATATGCACTTTCAATTCTTTAATTGCAATAGCATTTCTCATATAGAATAGTTCAATTTCAGTTTTTATCATGCTTTGAAATCCTCTATTTTAGCAATGGTCTTGGTTGTTGGCTCTCGTTCTGAGAGTAAATTTGACACCCCAACTAAATAGGAGGCAACATGTCGATTCAATCAAATTTGTGAGATGGACAATTCATGTTCATTTTCACAAATTCGATGATTGAGCAATGACCATGTTGTATTTGTGCCTGATTTAGAGGTCACTTTTAGACACGTAACAATGATTACAACATATGTGATTTATGATACATGTGTTTCAGTTATTACTCCTATAGTTAATGTATTTATTGTTTAACAAATTACCAATGTATTGCTTATGATGCTCAATTGTTGGTGCTGATTACATGCATATATTTTGTGTGATTGTAACCCTTTGTGGAAATAGGCAATTGACTACAGATGTCGTCACCCCTTTTTTTGACAATCCTGAATAGCACACATAAAGTAAAGGTAAGGAATTAAAAAATATACAATGATTATGATGAATGCATATTGTTCATGTTGTCTTCTATGTAATTTGTAGCATAGGCATCACGTAATGTTTGGCTAACTTAAGATAAATGGTTCACATATGCAGGAAATTTAACCCCTTTTATGGGGATCGTGCATAGTGACATGGATCAATAGGTATAATTCAATACACCCTATATATTACATCAACATTACCCTCATTTAGAAAAATATCTCGCTCCTTACCAACTATATCTGCCATTTGATGGATTGCAAGAACCACCTAATATGCACTTGTCAGGTCTGTCTTCCTCAAGTCAGGGAAATGCGGGAATAGAAGACAAAAGTGAGACATGTAGTAGGACAAAATTGAATACTTGAGAAATAATCTATTTGATGTTTATTTAACCCCTTTAGCGCATGACATTGCAATGCAGCCTTCTAATCCTAGCATAGATTCTCCACATGATGAAGACCCTGATGTGCATCGCAGTGATGGAGGTATTCATTTGCTATTGAACATTAATTGTGTAATTTTTAATACAAGTTAACATTTTAAATTGGAATTGGTGTAACCTTTCTTGTGTAGATTTTAGAGCATGCAGAACGTCATGGTGAACGAGTGGAGGATGATGGTAACCGGACATAATAACCCGGCCAAAATAACCCTGGACACAATAACCCCGCCATAATAACCCAAGGACATAATAACCCAGGGTCACAATAACCCATGGTCAAAATAACCCATGGTCAAAATAACC